>JAASGD010000017.1:0-64267 GCA_023334115.1 Globisporangium megalacanthum
ATATCTTTGAAAAGTTTATTCATAAAAAATGAATGTTGACTGTCGGTCTCTCGTGCGACATTTTTCACACAATGTTGCACGAGCAGAAACCTTATTTAACAAAGTTGTCTAAATTAAACGTTTATAAAATCGATAAAAACAAAATCTCATTGTGAAAACCTAAACTCTAAAATTATTTTATAAATTGCTACAAGGTATCAGTTTATAGTAGAAATTGTGACGCGATTGTGATCCCAGAGTAACTCTGGATTAAAAATCCAGAGAACAGCATCGGTAAAATTAATTCGAACAGTATGTGTTTGTAGGAGCATTTTTCTCGTGATTTACTTAAAATCAATCATGAAGCCAGGTAGTCCTCACTATTTCGGTATATACAGTACATTCCTGTATTCCGACCGACTAATTATTCCCCACCCATTTTAATGGGTCTTTACCAAGCTATTCCGACTAATTATTCCTAGTTTATATTTTCAGCTAATCAAACCGGTTTTCAAAAACCCATTTTCAAAATTGGTTTTGCACTTCGCACTGAAAATCAGAAGGCCCAGATACAGTATACAGTATATCTGGCTCCTTGATTTTCTCAGTTTCCCTACTTCGCGGCTCTTCGCATCCGCAATGAGCATCCGCAAGCTCAAGGCGCGCGGCATTGGCCGCCTCGAGCTTCTCGCATGGCTCAACGAGTTCCTCGAGACCGATTACACCAAAGTGCGTGGCGTATATCGCGTACTTCTTTGCTTTTTGAGTTGAGATCGGTACTCAAATGAAAAATCCCGCCTGTGATCACGGTTGCGGATGTAAAACTTCAGATCGAGCACCTGGCGGACGGCATCGCCTACTGCCAGGTATTTGACGCGCTGTACCCTAGTAAAGTGGGGCTCCAGCACGTGAACTTCCAGCCCAAAGGTCCGACCGACTTTGAGCGCAACTTCCGCGTCCTGCGCAAGGCGTTCCACGTGTGCGACATCCGGAAGGTGAGTGACTTGTGTGTGCATTCACTTCTGTGCAGCTCCGAGCGCTAGGGTGTGCTAGTGCGAGCTAGAATGTGTTTCCTTGTCGTGCTCCATAACACGAGCAGGAAGTACCAGTGCGCAAGCTCGTGGACGGCATCTTCCAGGAGCACTTTGAGTTTCTCCACTGGGTGCACGATTACGTGCATCGCACGTATCCAGATGTGCACAAGTCGTACCACGGCTTCGAGCGGCGCCAACAGGTGCTCGGTTCCGATCTTTCGCTCGCGCAGCTCAACAGCGCAAACACCAACCTCGTCCCAAAGTTCTCGGTGCGTGTGGGTCACGATCGGTGCTGGCGGCTGCAGTAACACTCTCACGCCAAACGCACTGATGAGCAGAACTCAATGACGCTGCTCCGGCGCGAATCGTTCATCAGTGACTTCGGGACACTGGAGCTGACGGCTCCAAACGACAGTATCACTGAGCACCCTGGTAGATGTGTGGACGCCGATCCCGAGAGAGGACCACTGCGTGGAAGTTGCACCGACAACCTCGCTGCTGGCGAAGAGACTCGTGATCCTTCGCTCGAGTTTGTCAAGTACGTACAAACAAGCAACGAGTCTGAGGGTTTGTTTCTGGCATGAAGCGACTTCCGCGTGCTCGTGCCTCAGACACTCGTTCAAGAGCACGCTGAGAGCGTCTGCAAGCGCCGAGCTGCTCTCTAAGAGCGTACAGGAACTTCCGACTGGAGCCACACCGAAAGGCAAATCGATTGTTACCAAAAGGATTTCGGTGGCGACGAGAGCTCCCACCACAAGCAAGCTGAGGGTTCCAACGGATCTGAAAGCCGCTGCGAAGAAAGCCGCAGACTGCGATGCTGTCGGTATAGCAGATCCGTTTGTGTGCATGCGACTCTCGAATCTGGTAGGAGTTTGTTGGTTTGTGTGTATGTTGTTGAGCACCAGAAGTACGCGACTAACGAATGCTCGCGAACGCAGATCGAGGCACTGGAAGCAGAGCTTTATGGCCGCGTGGAGGACATGGTGCGAGCTGTAATGCGTTGAACTGCGCATGACTTGGAGTGTTCAATTCTTACGGGGCTTTTAACATTTTGACTACACAGGAGCACTTGGAGCGCACGATCGAAGCTCTGAAGCAAGAGTCGCAACCGCCTAAAGATCAAACTTCGGTAGTATTTGAAAACACTGAGATCAGCCTCGGTCCACCACCACCAGAGCGAGAAGCTGCGCAGGCTGAAGAACGTAGACCAGTTTTCCAAGCTTAGCGAACGTGCGGAAGTGCGAATGGTTGAGTGGAGCAAGAACAGCGACTCGATGTGACTGAAGCTTTTTAGTACGAGGTACACTGTGTTAGTACGCAATGGGTTCCTCGTAGGTAGTACCCTATATCAAGAATTGTAGTTCCAGCAGTGGTCTTATAGTAATTTCATCTTCAGTTCGTTGCCACTCAGGTGACTGGCGTGGCACACTTCTGTTTCAAACTGAAAGGCAGCAGAGCAGCAATGGTGAAGGCGCTCGCGCTCAGCAACAACAAGCTGCAGCTCGCTGCGGCGTTTGGCATTGGCGCAGCGGCGGCAATCGCAGCGCAGCTCGTGTATGCGACGGCGACCAAGAAGCAGCAGCAGCGACATTCAAAGACTCCGTCTCTTGGCGCCGTGGGCGGCTCAGCCGCCATGGAGGAGTCGCTGATGCGCGAGCAGCTGTCTCGTATCGACGCGTTCTTCGGGCGTGAAGGGCTCGAGAAGATCCGTGGCGCCTTCGTGGTAGTCGTGGGCGTCGGAGGCGTCGGCTCACACGCTGCCCACATGCTCGCGCGCTCGGGCGTCGGTCGCCTGCGGCTCGTGGACTTTGACAACGTGACGCTGTCGTCGCTCAACCGCCACGCAGTGGCCACGCGTGCTGACGTGGGTACGCCCAAGGTGGTGGCGCTGAAGAAGCACTTGCTTGAGACAGTGCCGCAGTGCGAGATTGAGGCCGTGCCGGTGATGTTTGAGGAGAGTGTGGCGGACGAGCTACTGGCTGGCAACCCGACGTACGTGCTCGACTGCATCGACGACGTCACGACGAAGATCGCGCTGCTCGTCGCAGTGTCCAAGAAGAACCTGCCAGTCATCACAGCGACGGGCGCTGGGGCAAAGGCGGACCCGACGCGACTGCAGATCGGCGCGATGAAGGACTGCGTCCGTGCGTAAGCCTGCTTGTCTGTCTTGACGTGGCTGCGAGCAGCCGTAGCGGGAGCTGACGCTGGTGTAGACTGACTCCGTGAGCGTGGATGTGATCGATCTCTGCTGTGTGTCTGTACTGGACGGTGGAAACGTGGCAGGCGACCCACTGGCGACCAAGATGCGCTACTTCCTGGCCAAGAAAGGGATCTCCACGGCCGGCATCACGACAGTGTACTCGAGCGAGAAGAGCGTCGCGAAGCTACTGCCGCTGGACGCTGAGCAGGCAGAGAACCCGAGCGAGTTCGGCAACGTGGAGAACTTCCGGCTGCGTGTGATCCCAGTGCTGGGCACGACCCCGGCGCTCTTTGGCCAGACCATGGCGGCGTTTGTACTGTGCGCGCTCGCAGGGCAGCCGTTCTCACCTGAAGCAGTGGCGCGGCTGTCGCGCGACCAGCGCAACAAGCTGTTCCAGAAGCTGCTCGACCGTGAGCGCAAGCTCGGGATAGAGACTGGCCGCATGGACTTGGAGAAGGAAGAGATTGAGTTCATCTTCCAGGAAGTGTGGCGCGGCCGCAGCTCCGTGAGCGGCGTGCGCCAGGGCGGCCACCAACGCATGTTCCTCGTCCGCTGGCGCGTAGACAAGCCGCTGCGGCCAGACAACGTGGTGTTCCTGACGCTGAAGGAGCTCAACCAGTACGACAAGCTCGGCATCGACGCGTTTGGGGACGAAGTGCGCGCTTCGATCGACGCGCGGCTGGCGAGGTTTGGCGAGTGGCCGTGAGCAGTTGAAGCGAGGCAGGCAGGTAGTACGTGTGGACGCAGCCACACGATAGAGAGGGTGGGCTGAGGGCAATTTAGAGTCCTTGGTGTGATCCCACCCACCGTGGCTTGCTTGTCAAAATCTGAAACGGGTAGCTGCAACATGATAGATACTGACAGTGTCCGCTTCATACAAAAACCAGCTTGGGAACCGAATTGTGATGTCGCAGGGTGTTGAAATCGTCTTCGAGACACTGGCAGGAGCCTTCGGTTGACTGAAACAGAGCTCTGATTTGCAGCGTCATTTCGGCATCTGCGTCACCCAAGCAGCCCCCTCCTCTTCGACCTCTTCTTCTCAGCGCCATGGCGAACATCGTGGCCCGTTTGACCCCGCAGAAGCTCAAGAGCGACGCCTGGCAGAGCTGGATCAATGGCCTCGACGCCTTCCTCTTCGATTGCGATGGCGGTGCGTGTAGTTTATGAGCATCTGCGCCAACGGCAAGGGCGATGACCGCCTGCATCACTTACCTCATCCTCCGGATCAACGCAGTGCTCTGGCGTGGCGACGCCGGCATTCCCGGTGCGAGGGAAGCGATCGAGCTCTTGCGGTCTCTCGGCAAGCGCGTGGTGTTTGTGGTGCGTTTCCACTTAGCTGCTTGTGCTCATCATCAGTCGAACTCGCTCACGACGTCACTTGCTACATGATTGGTAGACGAACAACTCGACCAAGAGCCGCGAGACTTACGTCAAAGTACTCGGTACGGAACGTCTTAGCCTGTGTCGCCACGTCACTGCAGTGATAATGAGTCCAGCAAGCGCTCTGACAATGGCTCTTGTGCGTATGGGATCGATCGTCCAGCCTCGCACGGCATCCCCGTTGTCGCCGAGGAGATCGTCAAGTGCGTCTGCTTCCCATGCGCTCGCTAGCGATGGCACCGTATCGACGGTCCTGTGTGTGTGTTTGTGTGTGTGGCTTGCGTCTCTACAGCTCGGCGTGGGCGACGGTCGCGTACATGAAGAAGGAGAAGATCAGCGGCAAGGTGTACTATGTGGGCGAAGCGGGGCTCGGACAGGAGCTCGAGAAGGAGGGCTACGAAGCCTTTGGGCTCGAGCACGGCGACCTCAAGACGCTGCCGAGTCCGTTCACGGTGGATCCGGACGTGAAGGCTGTCGTCGTCGGCCTCGACCGGTTCGTATGCCTGCAAGCGGACGAGTGACGACTCGATCGACGGCTCTGGTTCGTTGACGACGAACCGTCATGCGGAACAGGAACTTCTCGTACTACAAGCTCGCGTACGCGACGGTGTGCGTGCGCCAGAACCCCGGGTGCCGGTTCATCGGCACGAACCCGTGCGTGCGCTCTTCTGCCCGGTTCTGTCAGCCCTTCTCGCTCCACATCGGGTCCTCACGCTCCACTTTGTCGTGTCGCTTGCGTGGTTAGGGACTCGACGTTCCCAGTCGACGGTGCGATTCTCCCAGGCGGCGGGACTCTCGTCAAGACGATCGAGTGCGCAGTCGGCCAGTGAGTGCGCGCTCGTGCCTCGCTGCTGACTGACGGAAGCCTCGACTTGCTAAGATGAGCGTATGGTCGGCCATTGTGTGCAGCCCGCCTGAGGCCGTGATCGGCAAGCCGTCGCAGGACTTGCTCAAGACCATCCTCTCGACGTACAACCTCGACCCGGCTCGCACATGCATGGTACGAGGTGGCTTCCTCATCCTTGCTTTTGTGAGCGCACTGGCACAGGTGGGGCTGACTCGTCTCTGCTCTCCCTCGCTCCGTTGGCGTCCAGGTCGGCGACCGCCTGTCGACAGACATTGCGTTCGGCCGCCTTGGAGGACTCCAGACGCTCTTGGTGCTCACGGGCGTGACGCTCGAGCCGGAACTCGCCACCATTGAGCTCCCCGAGTACACACCGCACCACTACGTCCAGTCGGTGAAGGTCCTGAGCGAGCTCCACCAGCTCGCCACGCAGTCGTAAGCGCCCACGAGCGGCTCGACGCTCTCTCTCAGACGCATCGCGACGTGAGACCACCACTGCATGCGACCGATCTGCTCGCCCACTCGTACAGAGAACAAGACATCACCACTTCCTTGTACACACACACACTCGTGCCTTGTTATACGTCCAGTGACGACACCTCACGATCTCGCCGTGCGCTTCAGTCGCAGCGCTCCTTCGCTCGAGAACTTGTCAAAGAACGAAGAGCTCGAGCTGCCGAGCGCACTGCTGCCGAGAGCAGCGAGAGCGCCAGCGACGCCTCCGATCGCTCCACGCGCTGCAGTCCCAGGCCTCGCCTGGGCGCGTGTCGGCAGCCCGGTCGGTGCTGCGCTCGCCACACTCGCGCTCACTGGCTCGGAACCGTCTTTGTCTTGGCCCGACCGAGCGCGTTTGCGGACCATCTGCGGCGTCTTGAGCGTCTTCGGCACGTACCGGATCCCCATCGGGCTCTTTGCTGGCCGCATCGCGAGCAACGCAGTCACACTCGGCGACTGCAAGTACGCCGACTGAGTCGACGCCGACGCCACTGAAGCAGCCGGCGCGGCCGCGTCCCCTGCTCGCTTGCGCTTCATCGTCACTCGTGGCTTCTCGGGGGTCGCGAATGCGTTGGCAGCAGTGTCGTTCTCTGCACCGTCGTCGTCGTCGTCGTCCGCATCCGACGTCGTCTCGGCCGGTGCTGCACTCGCGACGCCAGTGCCGAGCAGCTTCTGGATCTCAGCGCGCTTGGCAGCGAGCGACGTCGACAACGGCTTCGACGCTGTCTTTGTCTTCTTCCCAGCGACTTTCGGCGTCGCAATGTCCTGTACTTTCGCCATGCGCGTGAGCAGCTCCGCTTTCGCGATCGCTTGCTCCATCGCAGTCTTCTTTGCAGCAACCGCCTTAGGCTTCGGCTTTGCGCTCGGCTTGTCCGTGATCGCGTCTTCGGCGTCTGGCTCAGCTGTCGCCGACTCAGCAGTTGGCACCGGCTTCTTCTTTGACTTTGGCTTCACGACTGGTGGGTCCACTACTGGTGTCGGCTTCTTGGCGACAGGCGCAGGCTTCTCTGACTCGGCCACCTTGCTCGCCTTCTCATTGGGCTTCACTGCTAGCGTCACTGCAGCCACCATCTGCATCAGACTCTTGGGTTCACTGCGCTGGGCTCCTTGGCTTGCGACAGGGGCTTCAGCGACTGGCTTCGAGGCCGCCACTGGCTTGGTGGTGAACAAGATCCCGAGATCTTTCCGACGCTTCAACGCCTTCTTCGACGGCGTCTCCGCTTCCACGAACGCAGCGTCCGAGTCGTCGTCGTCTTCAGCGTTCGTCGTCGCCTGCTCTTTCGCTGCTCGCGCCTTCGCAAGCGCTGCTTTCCGTGTAAAGTCAAAGTCCATGGGCAACGCCATCGCGTTCTTCATGACGCGTTTCGCCAGCTTGGACGGCGTCATCTTGGATAATGGGAGACCACTCCCACCACTGCTCTCGTCTCCTCGACCACCCGCGTGACGTGCTTCAGCAGAGGCGCTTGGGGCAGTTGAAAGCGCTGGCAGGAGACTCGCAAACGGCCCTGGCTCGCTCTCTGAGTCGCTCGCGCGGTCCTGGGCGAGTAGCTGCAGGAGTTCGTCCGCTGCACTCGTGTTGGCCGCCACACGCGGCGGCACGTCCTCTTCTTCGGTGGCGACGACTTCCTCGTCCGCAAACGACTCCTCCGACTGCCGTACGCGTGCGCCATTCAACGCCGTCTCTGCTGCTGGCTTGACGAACCCAACGGTCTTCGTCTGCGAATCACCGGTATTGTTCGTTTTCTTCTTCGGCTTCTTCTTTCGTTCGGTGACGCTGGCTGGCACACTGACCGCTGCCACGATTGTCCCCCGTACGTTTGAGGCCCCTGTCGAGGTGACTGGCGGCGCTGCCTGGGTCTCTTGGCGCAACTGGAGCGCGTCGCTCTGGCGGCGGAGCTTCCGCACCTCTGCGCGCAGTACGAATGCGTCCTCGTACTGCTGCTGCGCTAGCTGCTTCTCACGCATGCGCAGCAGCTGTTCGTGTTCACGTAGCAGCGCGCGCTGCTCGCGGTCGATCTCTTCGTCCAGCGCAACGCGGCGGCACTCGGCACGCAGCTGTTGGGCGCGGAGGTCGATCGCACGCCACTTTGAAGGCGATTGGGAGCAAACGAGATAGGGTGCATGAGGAAATGAAGCGAGCAGAGTATAGAATAGATACAGTCAGCATACACACGCGCATGTCGTGGCGCACCTGCAGCGCGTAGATCTCGAGCAGCGCTTCCTCGGCCTCCACGGCCGCGATGCACGCCGCCATCACAGTTGCTCGCAGTACTGATTATGAAAAATGGCGCGGAGTTTTCAAAATTTTCAAAAGTCAGAACCGTGTCGTTCTGTATTGTAGTTAATGAAACCAATATCACTAAAAGCGTAGTTTTAGATGTATGTTGGCTATTTCACAAAAATTATTCTTGAAGTGGCGCTTATAAAGGGATGTTCGCTCTGGTAGGTAAAAATCCCCTCCGCTGTCTCTCGATCGATTACGATCATTTGACCACTGCGTGCGACAGCGAGCAGCTACAACAACAACAAGTGAAGCAAAGAGAAGAGCAAGGAGAATGAGCGACGCGAGCCTGTGGCACCTAGCGGAGGGCATCTCGTGCCACGCGTGGAACGCCGACCGCTCCAAAGTGGCGCTGTGCCCGAACACCAACGAGATCTGGATCTTCTCCGGCTGCCTCCAGCCAGACGTCACCAAATGGCGCAAAGAAGCAGTGCTCACCGAGGTGCGCTTCGATAGGAGGGACGTGACCAGACGGACGAATAAGTCGCATTCAAACCACTAACATTTACGGGATGCAGCACGACATGATTGTGAGCGGCCTCGACTGGTCGCCCGTGACCGACTTGCTCGTCTCGTGCTCGCACGACCGGAGCGCGTTCGTGTGGAAGTACGAGCCCGCGTACCGCCAGTGGAAGCCGTCGCTCGTGGTTCTGCGCGTCATCCGCGCTGCGATCAGCGTCAAGTGGAGTCCGAACGGTACGGGTCGAGCGTCCATTCGCTTATTCGTTCGTGTGCGTTCCGACAGGATCACTAACGGACTGACTGGACAGGCCAAAAGTTCGCGGTCGGCAGTGGCGCCAAGTGCGTGTCCGTGTGCTTCTACCAGGCGTCCGAGAACTGGTGGGTGAGCAAGATCATCAAGAAGCACAAGTCGACGTACGTGCTTGTCTGGGGGAAGGTTGGGAGAGAATATATGCCGTTGGATAGGAACGAGACTGACCGCACCAACCCGCCCACGTACTCCTCCTCTTGCCGTCACCAGCGTGACGGACATTGCGTGGCACCCGAACAGCCAGCTGCTCGTGACGGGCAGCACGGACCTCAAGTGCCGTGTCTTCTCGGCGTTTATCGCGGACGTCGACAGCGCGCCTGACAGCGGCCCGTTCCCCGCCCTCGCGCCCTTCGGCGAGCCGCTCGCAGAGTTTGACAATGCGAACGCGTGGGTGAACGCGGTCGCGTGGTCCCCGAAAGGCGACCGCCTCGCGTTCGCTGGTGCGTAGCGTTGTGGGTTGTGGCCCACGCTCTGCTTCCTAACGTGGAGGCTTCTATCCTAGACGACTGACTGTGAATGATGGGTGGGCTCTAGGACACGGGTCGTCGGTCCACCTCGTGCACTTTGGCGCCCCTGGCCAGCACCCGACCGTCCAGTCGATCCGCTTTGCCCACCACCCGCTCACGCGCATCGTGTTCCTCTCGAACGACTCGCTCGTCGGCGCGGGCTACGACTTTAACCCGCTCCTCTTCTCTGCGGACGCGAACGGCTTCTGGTGCGTCTAGCGAGTCAGTCGGCTCTGGGTCGTGGGAACGAGGGCTGTTCTGAGCTGTGGATGTCCTGATTGACCAGGTCGTTCCTGGAGTTCGTGGACAAGAAGCAACAGGCGCAGGCTGGGGCGTCCCGTGCCGCCGGAAGCTTTGACGCTGGTGCGTCCGCCTCTGTCGCTGGGCACTCATTGACCTGACTTAAGAGGCAGTGGGGAGTGGACAGACGACTAAGTGCAACGTACGACTACTGTGGGGGGGGGTGGAGCGCAGCTCGCAGCATGTGGCAGAGCAAAGTGACGCGCGGGCAGTCGTCGGACGCGACGCAGAGCGACAAGGGCGCGCTCTGGACGTACGTGTGTCGCTGCTCGCCTCGTCTTGGCTCTGTAGTCTGCTCACACGCGTTCAATCGTTCATTCATTCGCTTGCTGCTCGCTAGCAAACACGAGAGCACGATCACGGACATCCAGGCGTACAAGCGCGCAGCAAACGGCAGCGTGACAGAGTTCACGACCTCGGGTGAGTGCTGCCTTATTGGCTGTGAGGGTGGTCCTATAAGAGCCGCTTTGTCTCATGCCGACGCTCTCTCACCTCTGCCCTCCTCAGCCCTCGACGGCCGCATTGTGCTCTGGAAGCTCGCGAGTCTCAACGTCGAGATGGGGAAGCTCCGCTTGTAAACGCATGGCTCACAGGAGGACCCACCCCACGTTCGTCCGTCCGAACGAGTCGGACAGCAGTGACCTAAACGAGACTTACTGAGAGGAAGAGAAGGGGATGGGGAAGGTCTCAAGGCCTTTGCTCGGTGGCTCTCCCCACACCTGCCCCAACCCCTCCCATCACCACCACGAACACGACAGCACACGCAACGACGGGTTCCAGCAGTAGTTCCACTCTACTCGTACAAGCGCTTGATTCGGCGATACTCTTGGCGGTACTTGTTCTCTTCGAACGACGCTTGGCGAAAGTCTTTCCACTCGACGAACTCGGTCAGCAGCGCACTCGGGTCGTACGCGAGCAGGAGCTGGATGCCTTGGCTCACGTCGTTGAGTGTGCGCGCGAGGTCCATGTGGCTCGCGTCCAAGTACGCCTGCTGGAGCTCGAGGAGCTCGACGCTGCTGCGCAAGAAGAGGATCGCGTACTCGCGCGTGTCCTGCGCCGGCCGAGCGCGCAGCAAGACGTCGCAGCTGTCGGCCACGAGCTTGTGGAGTCGGATGAACACGAGGTGGTCGTGTGCGACGAGCTCGAGGGCGTCCGAGAGCGCTTCGAGGGCGACTTGGAGCACGTCACTGGCGCGCGTCGGCGTCTGTTTGAGAAGCTCCTCGCCCATCGCGAGCGCCTTCTCCACGTCCTCCATCCTAACGTGGTCACTCACGTCCGCAGCTGGTGCTGGTGCTGGCGCTGGCAACACACTGTCGCCTCGCTTGCACAGGTCGCACACGCACGTAAAGCCAAACTGGCCCTGCAAGTTCCGCTGGCGACGCTCTCGGCTCTGCTCCCGCGGGTACAGGTACGAGAGCGTGAGTGGCTCGCCCTGTCGCACGCGGGCAGCCACGCGCACTTCCGAGACGCCACTGCTGGTCGCGTCGTCGTCAGGCGTGAACTTGACGCAGTTGGGGTTGCATGCGTGGTTGAACATGGCGTTGTAGAGGAACACGCCGCTGTCGAACGCGTTGCACTGCATCGCAAAGACGCTCTGGAGCAGCGCGTCACTGGCGAGCGCGAGGTGCTGGAAGTCGCGGCGCAGCTGCGCGAGCTGCTCGCTGTACTTGGCGCGGCCAGCTGCCAGCAGGTCAGGCGGCAGCTCACTGAGCTGCTGGGGGTACAAGTAGCTCAAGTGCTGCAGAATGTCCTCGTAGTCTTCGCGTGCGAGGATGGACTCGAGCGTCGCAATGAAGAACGCAGGGTCCGACTGCTCCACGTCACGCGGCCATGGCACAAACACCTGCTCCATGAGCACACGCGTGCCTGGCTCCAAGTCGCGGGTCGCCACGTAGCCGCGGGAACCGCCAATGCCATCGCAGTCAGTCACGAGCGCGATGGGACCGACCGCGAGCGGCTTCACGTCGTCCCATGGCGCAAACAGGCTCGGCACGTCTACGTCGTCGAGTGCTTCGAACTGATGGACATCAGGCGTGTGTCGGCGGTCGAGAGAAGCAGGGGCAGCGGGTGGCAGGAGGCTGAGCGCCTGCAGCGTCGTACTGTTGTCGGCAAGCGGTGACGGCTGCAGCACGCCTTCGTCGTCGCTGCTGTCGTCGTCAAAGAGCCCGAAGGCCGCCTGCACAGTCTCGCTCGGTGCGGCGCCGCTCATGGTTCGTCAACGAGTGAATGGATGTGAACCCTGACTGGACTCTACAAAACCCGTATTTTAATCACTATGGTGATCGTTGGTAGAGATGACATGGACCATGAAAAGGTGCATCACCTCTCTCTCGAGCCATCCACCGATGCGTGCAGACCTCGCTCTGTCTCCATGACCAGTTCGTCAACAAACCCGTGAGTCTCGGACCGAGCGTGAGAAGACCAGGTCGGCCTCATTAACCACGTGGACTTGTCGATGACGAAAACTGACTTGGTGCCAGGCGGTCGTGGTGCACTTTGAGAGCACATGGCTTCAAGTTCTTGCTCGCTCTCTCTTGCTCCTTCTTGTTCGTCTGGGACGAATGAATGCAACCGAGCCCAGCAAGCCGGGGTATTGTCCTCTCTTGTGGTCAGTTAGCTGGCCAGGCGGACAGAGCACCAGTGCCACACTGAACAGGAGGCAAAGCTCACGAGTTTGCAGTTGCATGAATGACAGGCGGACCAACAGCACGCACTCTCAAACAAGAAACCGTTTTGAAACACCACGACCGGCCAGCCCGCGCTGCCGCCATTCGCGACGACCTTCGCCACCACCGATGCGCGTCCACCAGCAGCGCGGGCGAGAGAGCGAGCGGCCGCCGAGCGACCTGCTGAGCAAGATCCTGCGCCGCGGCAGCCACGCCGCCGACCCAGAAGACGACGGGAGTAGTGGCACAAGTCGCAAGGTTAGTAGCAGTAGTAGTACCAGCACTGACACCACCACCGCCACCACCAACAACCAGCACCGTCCAAGCGTGACGGGCTCGCGCTTCTCCGCGTTCTTTATCGACCCGCTCTACCACGCGATGATGCTCGGCAAAGCCAAGGACGACGCGCCGCTCTCGTCATCGTCAACGGCGTCGACGTACTGTTCCGAAGCGCCGCCTCTGTCGGACCATCACGACAAGGACGAGACGGCGAGACGCCAAGCGCTCTTGGCGCTGTCGTTCGAGGACGTCCACGTCGCGTTCGACCCGTACGACGGCGCTGACCCAGAGGACGCGATGGACAATAACGAGCTCGAGACACTCCTCGAACAGACCGACGACGACAGCAACAGACACACGCTCGAGTTGAAGGCTCCAGCGGCGCAATCGACAGCAGACGACGCCGACGAGGAGCAGAAGGCCGAGAGCAGCAGCGACAATGACGGTGAGGACGACGAGCGCATCAGCCGAGAAAGCGGCCACTCGCAGCGCCAGTCCTCCGAGCTCGACGACGACGACGACAGTGACGAGCTCGACTTTGACGCCGCCAACAGGGCTGTGAGCGTGAAGAAACTCATGCACCGAATCAACAGTGTAAGCGTGCTGTCGACCAGCGCGGTCGTCGTATCGTCCATCCGTTCGAACCAGAACGACGACTCCGACTCTGACTCTGAAAAGGACAACGACACATCATCAGCTGCTATTGCAGCTGATGCAGACGACGACGACGACGACAACGACGCTGTGACCGTCGTGTCGTTCGACAACCTCGAGCCGCTTCTGCTCGCAACGACCGTCGCTCCACCGTACGTGCCGAGCTGCTTCCCGCAAGCCGAGATGCCGCAAAACCTGTCGGCGAGCTTCCGTCGGCTCGTGATCGACCTCAAGGACGACTCGGAGCGGGCGTCGGCCCACCTCAACGGCTTTGTCGCGCGACGTCGCGGGAACTCGTGCCCTGTGCCTATCCGCACTCTCACAATGGCGTCGGCTGCGTCCGCATCGACGTCGACGACGCCGACTGCTGGTGCGACGAGAGCGACAGACGCGAACCCGTCGCGTGCGCGGAAGAAGAAGGCGTCGTTCGGACGGCTCGGACCGCGGCTGATCGACACGCTCACGTTCCGGCGCAAGAAGAACAAGACGTTCCGGTACACAGATGAGGAGCTCGAGTCGATCGATGGCGCGCGGTGGAAGATTGTCGAGCTCGCGTTCCGGTTCGGCGGCAAGCACCGGTTCTACCTCGTCCAGGCGATCAACATGTTCTTCCCGCTCACCAAGTACGGCCGACGCGGCGGTCCACACGCGACGCGGCTGCACTGCAACCAATCCGGGACGCTCCAGTGGCAACACAAGCGTGGCAGCTTGAGCGACGCAGCGGACCTCGCGCGCGTGCTCCAGATCCTCGACGGACGCCGGACTGCAGTGTTCCGCAAGTACGCAACCAGTGTGGCTCTTGAAGCGCGCTCGTTCTCGCTCGTGTTTAGCGATCGCACGCTCGACCTCGAGACGCAGAGCGTGAGCCACCGTGACTGGCTCGTGAGCGCTCTGCGCACGCTCATCTCGTACGCGGCGACACAGCGCGAGGCCGAGGAGCGAGCGCTCGCAGAGCGCGCCATTGTGCCGCTCGTCGACCGCACGGTGCAGACCAGCGACTCGGTCACGTCGCCGTCGTCGAGTCCGTGCATCCGCCTGCTGCGTTCGTGAGGGACCAAGACCAGCGAGAGACGCTGAGAGATGCAGTGAGCCACGACGAAGTCATCCGCACTCGCACTGGATCGAGAGATAGAGAGCTGAGCAGAGAGACCAATAGAGAGAGTATTTAGCAAGACACACAGACACATTGCCCGCCGTCCTGGGCCGACAGACACGTTCACGACACTGATACTCTCGTCGTCTTCCGCTTCGCTTCATCTAGACATTGTGGACCGCCGAGCTGCTCAGCGTCGACTTGACCGCGTTGAGATGAACAACAGCGTCGGCGCGATTCGCCACCGAGTCCCTCGAGAGCCGCAAGTAGCGCTTGAGAACTTCGATGGACGCAAGCACTTCGTCTGGGCGGGGACACTGCTCGCCTGCAGCGACGTCAAGCAACAGCCCTGGCTCTGTGTGCCCAACTCCACGAAGTGTCTCGTCCGGCGTCTTCGATAACAGAAAGTCGTTCTTCTGGAGGACGCTGCGGATGATCTGGGTCTCGTCGACGCCCGGGTCGGTCACGGACGCATTCGCTTCTAGCTCAGCGAACGCCTGCGCGTTGAGCGGGTCCACGACGCCGATCCAGTGCAGAAAGTCCGGTGCGAGGTGGAGCACGTCATTCAGGAGCAGCTGGAGGTCGCGGTAGAGAACGCTCGGGTTCGGGAGCCCGGGAGCAGTGGCTGCTGCGAGCGGGTGGCTCGTGTTCGCGGCCAGAATGTCCTTCATGTTGAGCGCAACGAGCGCCTGGGTCGGCAAGAGTCCACTGTTGACCCAGCAGTTCTGGATCAAGCGTGTCGGGAGGCTCTGGAGCGCGACGTGGAACCAGTGGAAGACATTCCGCGTGTGGAGGAACCGCGTGGGGTGGAAGCCGCTGCTGGTACTGGGGTCAAGAGAAGAAGAAGGAGCGGACAGAGACGTCGGAGGCTGTAGGAGAGCGTGGCGGTAGGCCGCGAAGAGCGTCTCGACCATCTCGTAGCGGAAGCGCGCTTTAAACGCTTGGATGACGCCGAGGTGGCACGGGTGGAACCGCGGAGGCTTAAAGTTGGGCGGGAGGAAGAAGAGCTGGAGCTGGTCGTAGACAAAGAACGTGCGCTGGTCGCCCTGCGAGTCCAAGATCATCGCGGCCTTGACGTGCGGCACTGCGCTATCGAGCACGACGCGGAACGTGCGCTTCCGTGCCTTTGCGAGCGCGTTCAGCGACTTGAGGTACGCGACCGTCGTGTGGGCGACTTGGCACCCCGTCTTCGAGTGGCCGTACTGGATCCGGTACAACTGCTGCAGGTCGGCGCTCTCAGGCACGAGTGGCGGCGTGCGCTCTGTCCCAATCACCTGCAAGTCGAACGTCTCCCCAGCTGCACTCACGAGCAGTGATAGCGTGTACCGCCCACTGCTTGGAGACTCCCCGACACCCGACGACGGCAGCGACAGCGACGACAGCGACAGCGCGTCGTGGCTCGGGCTGTGGCTCTGGTTCTGACCCGCAGCAATCGGCTTGTGGATGATGGCGAACTCGCTCATGGCCCAAATGTCCTGGAGCGCGACACCCGCGAGGCTGTGGTGGAGCTCTCGGAGCCGCGTCTGCGTGTCGACGTTCTTGATCACACTCTGGTCGCCACTCGCGCCGCCCACGACGACTTTCGAGCTGAACGAGCCAAAGCGCATGCGGTAGCCGTCGAGCCAGCCGTTTGACGCGGTGAACTTGCCAAGCGCCTGGCGCACTTTCTCTGGCAAATGCGCACTTGGCTCTTGGAGGATCTTGACCGCGAGGTCCATGGCTTTCTGCTGGAGCACAGAGCCCGTGATCTTCGTGTCCGGGCTGCTCACTTTCACCTCCATACGCCACTTGTGCAAGCACTCGTCCAGCACGCGCATGTCGTACGCAAACTTGGTCGTCTTGCGCTTCTTCTTGATTGCGTCAGCCGAGTCCGTCTCGGTCCGAATCAGCTCTTCTTGGCGGCAAATGTTCGTGATCGTGGTCCGGCCGACGTGGAACTGCTCTGCGAGCTCGCGGTGCGTGAACTTCTTACTAGCGGCCAAGTCCACGACTTCGCGCTTTTGACCGAGCGTGAGCCGCATGCGCCGGCCGCCGCTGCTGTGGTGGGGCACGTCACCAGCTGCCGACGCGGCGACGACCCCCATTGCCGCGTGCACGTGCGCAATGGTGGTAGGGGACTCGCTATCGCCTGTAGCTGCACCGTCGTCGTCATCCTCGTCGTCGTCATCGTCGCTCTCGGCGCCGTCGAGGTCCGAGTCGGGCTCGAGCAGCCGGGCTTCTGAGCCCGAGCTCTGTGCGATGAGCGACTGGAGCTGCTGGAAGGCAGAGGGCGGCCCGCGCTTACGGCCGACGACGAGGCCAAGCGGGGCAGACGAAGCAGACGGCGGCTGCTGCTGTTGCTGCTGAAATTGGTCGACGCTAACGCCCTCGACGCCGAGCACGACCGCCGCACTGACGTTGTCAGTGGCGCTCATCATCAGCCCTGACGTTCTCTCACAAAGCAGAGGTTCGACTGACTGCCACTCCTTGTATAGTGACACAATAGTGACTTTCGCTCTCCAATACCAAATCGGACATTGGTATCAACATTGGTTTTGTCCAGTACCAATACAATACAATGGTGAGCGGTGGTGGCAAGCGCGCCCAGGACCGGCGCCGGCGCGAGCCGCAAGCAGCGCTGCGCCGTGCACAGCTTCCAGCAGCCCGCACGCTCGTGTGGCGCTCATCTCTGCACGCAGACAAGTCCCGCCACGCGGAGCTGCTCAGCGGCCACGCGTTCGCGCAGCAGCTGGAGGTTGTAGTTCCCGGCACAGCGGGTGTCGCGTTCGCACAGACCCTCAAGTGGGAAACGAGCTTCTTCTACGAGGTGACCGCACCGCTCGCGCAGCTGCTCTCGTGCCGGTTCGTGCAGGACTACGTGCTCCAGGGCACGGTCACGATGGTGGCGAAGAATGTGCCTGTCGACGGTGCGAATTCGGCCATGCTGCTCCCGTCCGGCGAGCTCTTGCTGCTCGTGGGCGCCGACACGTACGCGCAGCTCGGACTCGTCGGCCGCAAGTACGGCGCTGGAAGCGCTGTGCCTGCAGTGTGCAGACCCACCGCCGCCGACCGCTACGTCATCACGATCGACCTCAAGTCGAAAGCGTTCGCAGGAGCCGCTGACGCGGACGCTGACGGGGACGCGAACCGCGTCCGCGACCGCGTTGTGCGGTGCCTCGAGACGTCGTTCGCGCCGCTCGAGATGCTCGTGTGCGCGTACAACGAGCGGGGAGCGCCTCGTACGCTCCTCTTTGGCGATGACGACACGGTGGAGCGCAAGCGGGTCGAAGTGAACGGCGCAGTGACCCACTTCCAGGACGTGATGCTCCCCCAGCTCCAAGTGTTCGGTAGTAGTAGTGTCACGACTGACGACTCGGTCGCTAGAGCAGCCGAGATACAGTCCCGAGACGCGCTGCTGGCGTCGCTACAGGACGCGTACGACTGGATTGGGCTTGTGGCGTGCAGACTCACAGGGCTGCTGCAGCACAAGAGCCCCGAGCCGTACGTCTCGACGTTCACGGGTCCGCGCGACGACGCGTTCCCGTTCGCCTCCGGCAGCGAACTCGCGGCTGTGCGGTGGCGCGGGCTCCTTGCGACGGACTTTCGCCAGAGCGTCGTGGACAAGGCAGTGCATGCAGTCAAGAGCAGGATCGTGCCGTGGGCGGTCGTCATGGTCTGGGGCTTCCCCGACGCTCTCGTGTCGTGGACGCAGAAGAAGACGAAGCGCGGGTCGGCGGCGCACTGTGAGCACGGGTTTCTCGTGAGTGGGAGCAACCATTACACACTGCTACTGCTCCCGAACGACGAGTACATTCTCCTGCAGGCGCTCGGGCCACACGACGCGACTGTGTAGGAGAGAACGTGTCGCTTAGAGAACGAACGAAGCCGTCCTTCGAACAAAACCAACACGCTCGTACTCTCACGCGCTCTTGGCGATCACTCCCTCGACGAACGCTGCGACCGTCGCCTGCGCCGACTCGGGGCTCGCACCAGTCAGTGCAAGCGCCGCCTTGATCTGCTTCTTCGCCGCCTTGACGTTCTGCTTCTTGCCGTGGACGATGGCGAGCCGCAGGTTCGCTAGGAAGCTCCCAGCCACCGACGGGGGCGACTCCGTGGCGCCGGCAGCGTTCGTCAGGGACGCGACCGCTTTCCACACTTGAAACGCACAGTCCAAGTACCCCGCGTCTTCGTACACGGCGCCGAGCTCCGAGAGGATAGAGACGAGCCGTTCAGGTGGACTTGACGCCGCCACTAGCATGAGCACTGCGTGGTACCTCTTCGCGCTGCTCAGCGGACTCACGACAGACTGAACGCGTGCGCTTAAGAGCTCCACGTCCAGCGCTTGCGACGGGTGGTCGCCCGCCACTGCGCCCAGCTGTGTCTGCGCGTCGTCGACGCACGCTGTCGCACGCACCGAGTCGCCAAGCTCCACGTAAGACAGACCGAGCATCCACTGGACCAGAGCGCGCGCGAACGCAGACGGGGACGTGACTCGCAGTCCGTTCTCCAGCAGCAACACAGCACTGCGTAGCGATCGCTGTCGACTGTCGTAAACGTCCGAGTCTGTCGCCAACGCACGTCGCTTCAACAGTGAAGCGCCAGCGAGGACGTACGCGTACGGGTTCCAGGGCTGCATGCGTACGAGCGCTTGGGCCTTGCGGTCGTCGCCTGCTGTGGTCAAGAGAAGGCTGGCGAGTGCACGCAGGTACGCGAAACGCTCCGTCTCGTCGCCAGTGTGCTTCTTCGTCGCAGTCGAGAGCGCGTCAGCGAGCAGCGCCGCCTTCTGCACCTGTTGGTTGTCGATGAGTGCGAACGCCAGACGTGGCCACACAGACAGCGACGGCTTCTCCCCAGCACTCGCTGTCTCGACCAGCGCGAGCGCTTCAGAGGCGAGGCCAGCGACGCGGTCGTGGGTCTCCACCACTCGGAGCGCGGCGGTCGAGACGCCGGCGGACAAGTCCCGCAACAAGTGCTCCTTGCACTGCACGCGAAGAGTGTCCACTTCGCTCGGTGCGACCCGGTCGTCAGCTGCTGTGAGCCCTGCGATCGCCAGTCCGACAGCCGACACGACCTCTCGCTCGTCACTCGTAAGGTCGGACGCGAGGAGAGCTGATAGCGCCTGCACCGACCGCTTCGGGTCCGAGCCGTGGTACAGCTGCTGCGCCTTCAAGAGCCCCACAATCGCCCGAGATGATGTCGCCATCTGCGCTTCTTCTGCCGCTGCGATCGCCGTCTCAAAGTCAAGAGCAGAGCTGTGGCAACCAAGCACTGCGACGCTCCTGTTCCACGTGAGCTGCGTGCGCGTCTCCGTCGCAGCGTACCACGGCGTCTCGGACAGAAGCGACTGCGCACGCGTGAGCGACGCCTTCGAGGCCTCAAACAGACCAAGGCGCTGCTGGACGACGCCGAGGACGTTCCACGACTCTGCGCGGAACGGGTCGCGCTCCAAGACTTTGCGCGTCATGAACAAGAGCTCTTCGTACACACTGGGCTCGTTGTCCACGTGCGCGGTCGGCAGCAACGGCGCCAACACGGACGCCGCGTATCCTTGCAGCGCGTCCATATCGAGCCCCATCTCGAGCGCACACCGGAACGCCTCGGTCGCTTTCAGCTGCTGGGCGGCTGAGCGCTCGCGCCGAGCGAGCATGCCGTAGCCGTTCCACATGACGGGGTTGTTCACGTTCACGCCCTGCAAGTGGATCAGCGCCTTCTGCGCCAGTGACGCCACGGCTCCAGCCTCTGAGTGGTGCGCGTACAGCATCGCCAGGTTCGCCCACGCAGCGTCGCTCTGCCCGACGACGGTCGCCCGGATCCACGCAAACTGCTTCAAGACGATGTGGTCGTGGACAACGCCGAGCCCGTTCCACGCCAGTCGGAACTGCGGACACGCTCGCACCGCGTCTGCAAAGCTCTGTCTCGCGGTCGCTCGCAGCGCTTGGATGTGTGCAAAGAGCGCCGGTTCGTGCGTTGTGATGGCATCGACAAGCTGACGCGACTGTGGCGACAGCATGTGCTCAAACCCAGACAAGTGGATCCCACGGACTGTGCACAGCGCCTGGGACTCGTACCAGCAGCTCACGCCGAGGCTGTAGAGCGCTGCTGCGCGAGTAGTGTCGGGCACGTCACTGGCTGCAGCCAAGAGCGCACTCGCCGCTTCGAACGCCTTCCTCCCGTCTGCGATGAAGTCGACCCACGCGCTCGACGTCGTCGTTGTCGCCGCTCGCTCAAAGTCGCTCGGCGACAGGTAGAACGCCAAGCAGTGAATGTCGCCGAGCAGCTTGAGCCCGTCGACAGAGCCAGTGATCCCAGACGATGGGGTTGTTTGCAGCAAGCTTGACGCACGCAGGAGGTTCCCAGCCGCTCGTCCGTACAGCCCTTCTGCGCACAGGTGCTTCGCCTGCTTGAACAGCAGCTCTGCGTACAGTATCGCCACGACAGCAGTCTGCTCGGCGCCAGTCGGCGCTGACGAGCTCCCCGCGACTACGAACGGCTCGATGCGCGCGAGTGCAGCGTCAAACTCGAGCAGCTCGCCTTCGATCCGCGCGAGTTTGCACAAGAGGCTCCAGTTCGTCTCGCCGAGTTCGACAGCCTTCAAGTACGACTTGTGCGCCGACACGACCTTGCCAAAGTGACGGTAGACGTGGCCGAGCGTGACCCAGTAGCGGGCGCGGAGCGGGTCGTTGCGCAGCACAAGGTGCAGTTTCCCGATTGCGAGCTCGTCGTCGAGCTCAACGAGGTGTTGTGCGAGCCGGAGGAGTGCCCACGTCGGCGCAGTCACTGGGTCACGTGTCACGTCAGTCCAGAGCGCCACGTTCGCTGCGTGCTGGTGCTGGCGCTCGTAGAGCTCACTCAGTGCCACCCCTGCGAGCTCATTACTCGGTGTCAGCGCGAGCGCCTTGAGGAAGCACTTCTCTGCACGCACAGCGTCCTGCGCGACCTCGTCGTACCACTTCCCGAGCCACCCAAAGATTTCGCTCTCGGCCGGTGTGAGCTTCGCTGCCTGGAGCAGGAGCCGGAAGCAGAACGCCTTGTCGGCACGGTACGCGTCACCGCAGTGCCAGTACACGATCGCGAGTCGCGTGAGCGCGCGCGCCTTCTCGAGCCGGGACGTCGCTGGAATCGTTGGCACGACAGTCTCAAGCAGCGTCTTTGCGTCGTCTACAGCGCCAAGCTGTAACTGGACCCACCCCCGGATGGATGACAGCACCGCTTGTTCGCCTTCGCTCAACGAGGCAACTGAAGCGAACGAGTTCAGGACGTCCCGCGTCTCTGAGTACTTGCGCTTCGTCAGCAACAGTTCGGAGATCCGCACGACGGCTTCGTATCCAGCTGACGCGTCGTCGGTGCGCTCGAGGACCGTTTGGTACGCTGCGAGTGCTCGGTCAAAGTCGCCAGAGTACTCGCGTGCGGTTGCTTCCATGAGCTGAGCCTTGGACTCCGAGTAGCTGGCGCCACACCACAGAGAGCGCACGTTAGCCTAACGACGACTACAGCGTGTAAGAGGTAGCACACACAGTCGCTTGAGAGCCCGACACGCGTCGTACATGAGTGTTCGCGGCGACGCAGACCCGAGCATCTGGGCTTTCTCAACCAGCAGCGTCCGCACGCGCTGTAGGCGGTCAAGACACCCTTCGACGTCTCGTGTCGCCAGCAGCAGTGTCGCCAGCGCCATCTGAGCGCGGACGCACAGCGCGCTCTCGAAGAACGCTGATGACGCACAGTACGCGAGCGCGTCGAGGATGGTCGTTTGTGCCTAATCCAGCACACCACGACACAGTCAGCGTCTCCTCGTCCTAGCTGCAAGGACGCTTCCCTGCGTACCTGCTCGGTCTCGCCGGCTTCCAGGAGCTGCAGTCCGCGAAAGACCTGGACCATTGGGCTCTTTGGGTACACGGCGTGGAGGTCCTGAGCGAGCTGCGACGCTTGTTCCAATGTGATCGCTGCACGCAGGCACCCAAACGACACGGTGAGCGGACGCTTGCACGAATCGACGCCAGTTGCAGCAACGTACGACTGTCGCTGTCTTCCGAGCGCAGCAGCAAGAACTCGGCCGGGATCTTCGCAGTCGGGAGCCACTGGACGATCGCAACCGCTTGGTCGTCGAGTTTGTGCAGCAGCGCCGTCTTCAGAGGCGTCGCGGCCTTGGTGGACTTGAGCGCATCGAGAGACGCGCGCATGAAGAACGCGACTGCAGGCTCCAGCCGGCCACTCGCGCTCACAATGGCGTCCGGGGGCCACGTCGCAGCTGCGAAGAAGAACTGGTCGGCAATGTCCGAGAGACGGAAGGGCGTGGCGCAGTCCGAGAGGCTAAAGTTCGCACGCTGGCATGGCGTGTAGACAACACACAGAGTGTGTGAGAGGCTCTCTCCCTTACACATACGAGCAAGCGCCGAGCCGGTCGGTACCTGGAGCAGGTCGACAAGATCGAGCCAGATCGTCACGGGCGACGGGAGCTCGTCGTTCGGCGTGATGGAGAGGCAGGTTGCGCTCGCGTCGTCACTTTGAGGGACCACAAGCGAGTGCCACGCATCGAACGCCTGCGGAATACGTAGTGTGAGAACAAGCGACAGAGAGAGAGGGTTGGTCTCGTCGTCCTCAACCTCGATCGCCATGTCGTACTTTAGCGAAGAGCTTGAGCTCCAGCGCCGTCGCCGCGACCTCTGCGATCCACTTTTGGCACGGCTTCACCTTGTTCGTCCTGCTCGTCGTACACATCGTCAGCCGTCATCACCACCACGTCACTCGTATCACGACCACCCTCGACCATCCATCGATCGATCGTACTCTCGGAAAATGGTCACGAGCTTCTCGAGCGGCTCGAGTTTCTTCTGCGGCTGCTTGCTCTCGTCAAAGAGGTCGACAAGGTTCTGCACCCACACATACGTACATACACACTAGTAAGCAATGCTGATAGAGAGCCACCCACCATTCCCGTACGTCTCGTACCTTCCACGCCGCTGGCATCGCCGGTTTGATCCCGGCCGCGCGCCGAAACGCATCTTCGCTGTCCTCATACTAAAGTACAGTAGCAGCAGATCGCACAGCAGACGTGAGTGGGGAGAGGGCAGCAGCGAGAGGCGCTCTCCCAACTGGTTCGGTTCATTCGCGGAAGCTTCGTGGGTCGCAACCTGCCGGAGCTGGAGACTCGCGAGCCCGACGCAGAGGAAGGCCTGGAAGTTGGTGGGGTCGAACTGCGTAACGCGGCGACTCGATTCCAGTGCCTGCTGGAAGTTGCCATCCTTGAGCTGCGCGCTAGCGTCCTCCAGCATCTGGCGCAGCATGCTCGCGGACATGGTCGTGGACGATGCGATTGGGCTGATGGATGTAAATGGAGATCCTCACGCAGTGTATCTTTTCGATCAGGTACGATTCTAAATATAGTGCACTTTTGGGTCGGCCATGTCGAGCAATGGGAGCTTTTCAAGCAAGAGAATGATCAGTTTCGATTTCGTCCGATCGATCGGAAGCAGAGCAGCCCCGAGCCGAGCCCAGCACCAGCCAAGACGCAGACATGGCGCGGCGATTGACCAAAGTGCGCGTCTGTGTGTGGCTGGAGGCTCCACGCACGCATTCACTCAATCACTCATGGATTATCATGTGCGCGTGCAGGAGTTGGCGGATTTTGAGAAGAACTCGCCCGACTGGTGCACCGTCGGCGCTGTCGACGACGACCTCATGCACTGGAATGCGATGCTCGCTGGACCGGTGCGTCGCATGCGAGTCGATATTTACTGTGCTTGTATACAGTATTGAGACTGAACGACACTGTGTGTGGATGTGCGCGCAGGAAAACACGCCGTACGCAGGCGGTGTGTTCAGCATCGACCTTCAGTTCCCAAACGAGTACCCTTTCAAGGCCCCCAGGGTGCGAGTGGTGGCAACTGACTGCGTGTTTGTACAGCGTTTGGAAAGACACAGTCATACTCACAGGTTGCGAATGGGCGTCTGTCTCCTTCAGATCAAGTTCCTCACTCGTGTGTACCACCCGAACGTTAAGTCGCAAACCGGCGAGATCTGCGCAGACATTATTAATGAGGTGCGTGCGTGTGGGTTGGTTCCTGCGTGGATGAGAGAGGGATGTGCTTAACTGATTGGTGTGGATGGATGGATGGATGGATGGATGGATGGTCGGTCGATCGAGTAGAACTGGGCACCGACGCTGAATGTCCTCCACTGCCTCACGGCGATCAAGCAGATCCTCATGCAGCCGGACGTGGACAACCCACTCGAGCCAGAGATCGCCAAGCAGCTGCAGAGCGACCGGAAGGAGTTTGACAACACTGCGAGCGAGTGGACGAAGCAGTACGCGTCCTAGGAGCCGCCTGTGCCTGCAAAGTACCTACTGCCTATACGAGCGAGCGAGCGGAGACGTGACAAGGTCTTACGCAGGCTGAGAGCGACAGAGCTGACACTATACATCGACTCAAGTAAACCCACTACTTCTCTTTGTCGAAGTGTACAGTATGAAGGTGGTGGTGCTGTTGACCACTGGCTCCCAATGCAATTTATTGCTCTGAAGCACAAACCTATAGCACCAACCTACAACTTCCCTTGGAGAAGCGAAAGATAAAGCTTTCGCTTTCATCCTAGACCAAATACGGTATTGCGTGTCAAGCTGGATACGAATACCGGTAATCAACATTGAAAGATCGGCGCTGTTCGTGTATCATTGGAATGATGCAGTGGCAAGCGGTGCTGCTGCTCGCTCTCGCGCGTCTCATCACGACTGCAGCTCGCATACACGAGGTACCGCCACCTCCGGCAGTGCTCTGGTATGCGCCGTTCCTCAGCGGCGGCGGCTACTGCAGCGAGGCGCATTCGTACATCACCGCCATCACTGCGGCCCAGCGCTCGGCTGCTGACAGCAGCAGCAGCAGTCGTGACGACGCTACCGAACCATTTGAGCTCTTTATAACGCAGCACGGTGACTCCTTCAATGCCGCGTTCATCCGCGATCTCCCCGAGGACATGCGCGCGCTGCTGGAAGAGGTACTGCTGCTGGTGCCGTTTTCAGTACCACTGGTGCTACCAATCACTCGATGGCTCCTCCAAGCGTGCTCTGGAGTATCCCAGCTGCTCTGCAACTCGGTGGTCACGCTCGTGGCTGCGCTAACGTCCGTCTATGCGCACGCATCGCAGCACTGGATTGAGCCGCGCGAGTTCCACTGGCGCCTGCGCGAGCAAGGGATCGCGGTCGCAATCTGCCACTCGGAGCCCGGTGCGTGGCACCCAGCGCGGTACTCAACGTCGCGGTGTCCACCCGAGGGAGCGTGGTACGCCGTGGGCCGCACCATGTTCGAGACCGACCGCGTCCCGAGCGGCTGGGCGGACCGCATGAACGAGATGGACGAGATCTGGGTGCCTACGAGGTAGTAGTACTACAGTTCACTGACTGGCCGAGTCAGGACGAATCACCCCTTGTGTGTGGCTCTACAACTCTCTCTCACACACACACTCTGTTCTCCTTCCGTCAGGTTCCAGGCGCAAGTGTTTGCGGACGGCGGCGTGCGACCCGAGGCGATCCGGGTCGTCCCCGAAGCTGTGGACGTCCACTTTTTCGACCCCGAGACCGTGGCGACAGCGTACGACCTCCCGAGCGCGACTGACGGCGCTGTGAGCGACCGTACGACCGTGTTCCTCTCGATCTTCAAGTGGGAGGAGCGCAAAGCGTGGCGCGTGCTGCTCCGCGCGTACTTTGAGGCGTTCGCAGTGGCCGACGACGTCGTACTCGTGGTACTCACGAACGCGTACCACGTCGAGTCTGAGAGCGCGACGGACTTTCTCGACGTGATCGAGACGTTTGCACAAGAGGCCGTCGGGCGATCGCTGCAGGAGCTCCCGCGTGTCCACGTGCTGCCGCCGCACTTGCCGCAAGCGGAGCTGCCGTCGCTGTACAAGGCGGCGAGTGCGTTCGTGCTCCCGTCCCGAGGCGAAGGCTGGGGCCGGCCGCACGTTGAAGCCATGGCGATGGAGCTGCCAGTGATCGCAACGTTTTGGAGCGGGACGACCGAGTTCATGACGGACGCCAACTCGTATCCGATCCGGATCGACGGGCTTGTCGAGGTGCGTGAGTGTGGAGGCAGTGGACAGAGGGAGGAGAGTACCGGTACACTGCTCATTGTATGGATGGTGTCGTTCGTACTGGGTGAGGCAGATCACGGAAGGCGCGTTCCGAGGCCACAAGTGGGCTGATCCGTCGGTAGCACACCTGAAGGAACTCCTCACGCACGTCCGCGACCACCCAGAGGTGAGCCGCCCTAGAGTCGATAGTGAGACTCTCTATACTGTATACACAGCTCGTAGCTAACAACGTACGTGCTTCGGACGCACTCGTACAGGAGGCCCACGCGAAAGGCAAGCGCGCTCGTCAAGATATGGTCGCCAAGTACTCGCCCGAGGTCATCGGCGGCGTCCTCATCGACCACATCAGCCGCATCGTGAGGGACCAGCGCGAGATGACCGACTCAGTCGACGATACCGACAGTCGAGACGAACTGTAGCTGTAGCAGTTTAGTTCGGTTCCGTCCAGCATGCTGACCAGCCATCACTCGTGGACGTGTGCCGTTAGTCGTCGCGTGTGTTGTCTGCGTCCCAGTCGGCTTGCGAGAGCCACGTGCGGTGCAACCAGAGCCCTTTCGCTGGCGCCGACGGCCCGGGCTCGAGCTCTCCGTCCAGCACCTGTCGCATGCGGCTGGGTGGGTACGTCCCCTCGCCAATCGGCCGCAACGTGCCAATGATGCGGCGCACCATGTGCCGCAGAAAGCCGTTCGCGACGAGCTCGACGCAGATGAAGTACACTGGGACGCTCCCTGGCCGGAGCACGCCCTGCTTGCGCTTCTGGCGCTCAGTTCCATCAGCGTCTGACGCTAGAAACGCGGCTTCGTCGGCCACAATCTCACCCGTGCCGCACTCGGCCGGGTCGAGGGAGAAGCACACGCGCGTACGCACCCGCACACGTGCAGAGACGAGCGTGCGGACGGTGCTCTTGTCGGCAAACGCGGCCTTGTGGAGTCCTTGCGAGAGCGGCCGAAAGTCGTGGTCCCCTACCACGTGCGCGAGTGCGTCCCGCAGGCGCTGCGGGTCCATCTTCTTGCCGATGAACCACGAGTAGCGGCCCTGCGCCAGGTCCGGCCGCTCGCCTTGCTGGATGTAGTACACGTACTTCTTGTACCGCGAGCGGATGCGCGAGAGCCGCATGGTCGCGTCCATCGTAGTTACAGTGTGAAGAACGACGCTGGCTGGCAGCTGCGCGTTCACGAGCGCTTGGAATGTGCTCAGCGTCATGGGCAGCGCTGCGTCCAACCGGATGCTCCCGAATTGCTGCAGACCACCCACCCACCAATCCGCCATGTGAGTAAGTTGTGTGCGAACAATCGCACTCCCCGACTGCAAATCGCTACAATAGAGCAAGGCAGCGCTCGTACATAGAGCGCGTGGGTGCCGGCGTCGGTGCGGCTGACGCTCGTGACGTTCACGCGCCGGTCTGCGCGTAGCACGTCTGTGACCACGTTCTCGACGAGCTCCTGCACGCTGCCCTTGCCGTCCGCGCTTGCTTCTAGCTGCCGCTGCCATCCGACAAAGTTTGTGCCCAGGTACGCAATGTGCAGCATGTAGCGGTGGGGCTTTCCGTCGCCGCAACCGCCTGCTTCGGTGCCTTCGTCGCCACTGGAGGCGCCAGAGGAGTCGCCATCCTCGTTGTCCATCATTTTGATAAGCATGGGTCCTGGCTCCTGGATGGAGCCACTCCCTCACTTTCTTCTCGCTATCGCACTGGTCATAATTCCTTTGCGAAAATACCGGTAATTCTAATAGAATCCCTGAACGACATTGTGGCCATTAGCCAACATGCTCACAATGCCTTCATGACCGTGCCGCACTGCGAGCTGCAGCGCTGTCGTCCCCTCCTGCAGTCAACGTGGCAGCACACCAGTCGCTTTAGCAGAGAGCCACACGCCGGCTGCTCATCCGATTACCCACAGGCGCGGTCGTGTACAGTACCGAAGTGACGAAGCGCTTGTCTGCGCCAGCGCGGAGCAGCAGCCGCGCAATATCGTCGTAGCCACGAAATGCTGCCTCGTGGAGCGCACTGAAGCCGTCCGACTGTGTGGATGAGTGGGTGTGAAATATAGTACTACTAGGACCAAAGAGTAAGCACGGCGGCCACACGAGTGCGCGTCTGAACGGGCACACTCACGCACATCGCGCTGGTTCACATCTGCGCCATTGTGCAGGAGGAGCTCGACGCAGTGCAAGTGGCCGTGTTTCGTCGCCATCGCGAGCGCGCAGTCGCCATCGCGCTGCCGTCGCAATTGCAGTCGCATTACTGTAGGAAGTGCGGCAAGCACTCTCGGAAGCAGAGCTACACACGCGTACGTCAGTGTCGTTCACGTGCGCGCCATTCGCAATCAGTTCCTCGAGCGTCGCCGCATCTCCCGCAGCCGCAGCGTCTTCCGCACATCCGATCATTCTTCTCAGTTCCCCACACTAGAAAGAGAGCAAACGACGGGACGAGAGACACGGCGGCACCTGTGAAGAGATCCTCATTGCGCACGAAGTCGCTCATCTTTCGAGTGGTTGCCAATTTCAAAGTTGAAGGAAGCTTGTCCAATGTATTGTTTGCTAGCGTGAAAAAATCAAGAACGTCTGTCAAAAACAAACGCAATCTTGAAGCGCCGCGATGAGCTCGTCCAACGAGATCGACGCCGCGTTCTTCGACAAGAAGTTCAGCGTCACGCGCCACCTGCTGTGCTACGTGGTCGGCGCGTCATCGGACGACGTGCGCCACGAGCAGCTGCAGCGTGTGACGCGCCAGCGCAAGGTCGCGGACCGCGAGATCGCCGGCGTCATCGACGAGAACTTTGCCAACTTTAACACGAGCCTCGCGCGCTTCGCGAGCATCTCTGGGCAGCTGGAAGGTGTGTACACAAAGTGAATGAGTGCGTGTCGCTTCGTAGAACGTGTGCAAGGCGCTAACTCCACGCTTCGTCGCGCCAGAGACGCGCGAAAAGATCGTGGAGGTCGCCAAGCGCTCGACCGACGGGAAGAACATCCTGAGCTCCAAGACCAAGAACCTCCGCGAGCTCCTGCTGCAAAAGTATGAGGCCAAAAAGGTGCGATAGACAATGACTGGGGCAATAATGGCAGGCAGTTAGTGACAATATGTAACACGTGCGTAACGTGTTATGTCCGTATCAGGTGATTGATATTATCAACGACATCCAGTACATTGAAGCCGCACCCGGCAAGATCCGCGCCTTGATGGGCGAGCGCAAGTACCCAGCGGCGCTCGACATGTTCTCGCACGCCCTCGATCTCGTTTTTAGCGACACACTTGTCGCGTTCCATGCGATCACGGGCGTCCGCAACGCGCTCATGGAGTGCAAGCAGACGATCGAGGACCAGCTTGTGCACGAGCTCCACGCCATCATCTACTGCAAGGTGAGGGAAGAAACAGTCCGTTCTCTCTCTCTTGATTGCATCTACTGGGGACTGGAAGCTGGCTGGCTGACCCTCTTGGATGAATGCCTGTTCACCGAACGACAGGAAGCGTTCGCACGCTTTGCGACAGCGAACCAGTTCTCGTTGGCCGCGATCGAGCACGAGCTGAGCAACGACTCGCAGCTCGACATTGAGTTCGACAAGCATGTGCTCGAGTCGAACCAACTGGAGGGCGACCGGAGCAGCCGCACGTTCGCGAGCGTCGGAGCGGCAGTCGGGCCGCACGCGAACCCGCTCGAAGCCGCTGTGAACGCAGTCAAGAAGTGCGACCACGCACTGCCTGTCTAGGTCTGTAGTATGCATCTGTGTGAGTCAGGACAACTGACGATGGAGCGCGGTGCTATGACGCAGACTGCACCGGGAGGTCGAGGTGATTGGAACCCTGAAGACGTCGCTCGAGAGCGAACTGGACGAAGTGCTGCTCACGATCTCGCGCATCTGCCGCGGGATCTTTAACGCGAGCAGCTACACGTCGTTCGAGAACCAGTTCACGGAGAAGCAGTTCGGCACGCACGACCACGCGGACCACTTCCAGACGTTCGTCCGGCTCCTCTTCCACGTTCTGCGCCGGATCGCTCAGCGCCACTGCCTCGTGTCGCTCTACTTTAACGCCACGGGCGAGAGCTGGCGCTACGGGATGCCAGAAGTCGTCGCGCGCATTTCGAGACTGCTGGAGGTGGGTCTGCGTCTGCGTCTGTTCTTCTTACGGACGTCGTGGCGGCTGGAGCTTGCTTGTATCCAGGATGAGCCCATTTAGAGTCCCTTACTCACTCGTCCGTGTGGGTGGTCGTTCATCACACAGCGCGTCCTTGGAGAGTACGTGGAGGAAGCTACCGCTGTCGACGGAACGGTAGTCGCGAAAGACGTGAAAGTAGTCGCTGTAGGTGGTGAGCTCTTCCAGCTGAACTGGAACCGGCCGTCGAAGAACGCTGCGGCCTCTCGCCTCGCAGTTGCTCACGATGGCGCTGGCATGGCGATCCACGACAACGACACGCGTGAGACTCGTGTATGCGAGCGGAGCGTGTTCCACCTGCCAGTCGTGTACGACGACCTCCAGTTGATGGCGAAGGACCTGCAGCGGTTCGTCCGGTTCAACGGCGCGAGTGGAGGAGCCGAAAGAGGAGGCGACGGATCCGACTTTTGCGCGTTCCTGAACCAGTTCATTCTCCACAAGTGGATCCCGCGAGTGAAGGCGAAGGCGCAGGTAGCGAGCGACGCGTTCTAGGGCGAGAGCTTAGCTTCCGTTCATTAGCTTCATCGGCACCTCTCCCCCATCTCACTCCACCCTGTGACTCCTCCCCTGCTTGCTATCACAGCAATTCCTGGCGCTCAAGTACCGGAACCTCGTCACAACAACGCGCCTCCCGCTTCCGTCCGACACGTCGTATCAACCGCCGAGCGTCGACAGCCTCCTGTACATCGCTGCCGAGATCTGCCGTATGATGGGCAGCATGCCTGACCGCGCGCTCGAGCTCGTCGGCGTCCTGGACGCGACTGTGCTCAAGTGGCTCGACGACTGCGCGGCAATCGTGCGCGACATCCGCGAGCCGACACTCAACCACCGAAAAGTGGTCCAGAGCGTCTCGTTCGCGGACCTCGTCGCGCTGTTCCACGAGTACGACGGCTACCAGCGCGCAAAGAAAGCTGGTTCGATCCCCTACCAGCAAGCGAGAGTCAAGCCGACGATGGGAGCCACGGCCTCGGCCTCGTCGTCCAGTGACAGCGAACGGAAGACGCCAGCCGAGGCGATCATGGACAAGGAGGCTGAGCTCGAGCGTGAGTTCTACAACCCCGACGCGTGGGCGAGCGGCACGAAAGGACTGCTACTCGACAACTCGCGTGTCGGGATGCTCGCGTACGTGAACAGTGCGTGCGACTTTATCGCCCAGTACTTGCAGACAGTGGGCACGTGTTCGCCGACACGTGCCTCGTCGTTCGGAAGCCACGTCGCCTCCCCGCCGCCAGTCGCTCTCCAAGCCACGAGCTGGCGCTGCAGCGCACTCGCCGACGAGTGCCTCTTCTTCTTGCGCCGCGAGATCCGCTTGCACTGCTTCTACTACCTCATCCAGCTCGTCTCGCAGCGGTTCGACCTCGCCGACGGCCACGCGACGATGGCGCAAGACAGCGTCCTGTCGCTCAACATCAACCTATCGGCGCTCGAGAACGCGCTGCGGCCGTACCTGTCGAGCGAGAAGATGGTGCTCGTATTCGACGGCATCGACGCGCTCTTGGCAAGCATCCTGATTGGGAACTTGGCGCAGATGAACGGCTGCACGTTCACGAAAGGCGGCGTCCAGCAGATGCTGCTCAACATTGGCGCGCTGCACCAGGGGCTCACGGGCATCCTCTACTCGTACCCGAGCGTCGACCGCTCGGGCTTTTACTTTGAGCACGCGAAGCGGTACTTCCAGCTGCTCACGCTCTCCGAGACGCAGCTCGAGGTCTTTGTCTTGGACAACCGCCGCGCGTACGCACCCGAGCACTACAAGGCGCTCTGGCGGGTCGAGACGCCGCACCGCGTGCTGAGCAAAGGAAGCGTCAACAAGCTCGACAGTATCCTGCGGTAGCCGAGACAGTAGAGCTAGCGGCTGCCTTACCGGTAGAGGCCACACCCAAACGCACGCTTCGCCACACCACACCGCACTCGATTCGTAAGCGCCGTCCTCAGTACGTTCGAAACACCGTGTCTCCGTCGTCCGGGTGGTACCCGTGGTGCGAGTGGTCGACAAAGATGGGAAAGTAGGAACTTGACGCGCTTGTCGTCGTCGTTGGATTCGCAGGGAACGGCTCGCGGTGGTTGAGAAAGTCCGGTAGTGGCGGGAGTGCGCGAACCGAGGGCGGGGGGAGTGCGAGGGACGGGAGAATCTGCTGCTGTGGGGGCTGGTGTTGGGGCTGGTGTGGGAGCGGCAGTAGCGTCGAGACTGCAGCTGTGCCAGTCGCGACCGAGAGCCCAGGGAGTCCGGATGACGACAACGGGGGCGGTGGGGCGAGTTGAAACAGGAGCGACGATGGAGGCGGTGGAGCGCTCAAGAGCGACGACGCCTGTGGCAGTGCGAGCTGGAGGTGCGGTAGCTGCTGTGGCGCCCGGTCGGTCGGGAACGCGCCTGTCGGCATGGCAAACGCTGACGGGAGCGACGACAAGTGGAAGCTGGCGAGCGACGCGTACGCGATCTGTTGTTGTTGCTGGTGGGTCTGGAGCTGGAGCTGACGCAAGTGCGGCTGGAGTGTCGGCAGCTCTGAATCGAGGCGGCTGTACGCATTCGTACTACTGCTGCTATTGGCTGGGAGCACGACTGGCGGGAGCTGCAGGGCCGTCAGTGGCAGCGGTGGACGCCCCACCAGCTGCTCGTGCTCAGGGCTGTTGAGCACTCCGGTGGCGCTGATCGCAGTGCGAGCGTGTCGAGTTGACAGCCGCGGTCGTGCGACCTCCGTTACTAGCAGACGAGACGGTGGTGGTGGTGGTGGGAGGAGCGACAGGGCAGAGGACGACGGGGACGATGCCTCTGAGCGCCGCACTTCGGCTGCTCGCGCTCGCCGTAAACGCACGCGCAGCCGCTCGCGCTCTCGCAACGCTTCTCGCGCCTCGTTGTCGAGTCGCGTGCGTCGTGCGCGCTGGCGCTCGCGCTGCTGGTCGCGGATTTCCTGGCGCGATTCTTCGCTCAGCGTGCGGCGCCGCAGCTGCTGCCGCGCACGGTTCAGTTCGCGCGCGCGCGTGCGAGCTTCTTCGTCGAGCGTGCGGCGGCGCTCGCGCTGCCGGCGGTTGTTCTCATCGCGGCGCGCCTGGTGCTCTTCATCGTTCAACCGCTTCAGCCGCCGGTACTTGGCTGCGCGCTGGCTAGCAAGGCGCCGACGCCGTTCCTCGGGCGTCTCCCGAGAAACTTCGTCCATTATGATGCTTTGTGAGGTTTATTCTAATTCGTTACCAGGACAGAAGTAAAACCTACCAGGAGGCGAATTTATTCGTTCCCAAATGTCATCATTCGCCAAATCGCAGCAACGATGTGGAAGACGGGAAGTCGTGCGGCGCTCGGTGCTCGCAGAGCGTCATGCGCTGTCTCCGTCAGGCCGCACCGCCACCTGCCTGTCACGACCACTCTGCTTGTGCGGCGCTTCGCGTCGACTGCGGCGCCGCCCAGCACTCGTGCGTCACAACATCACATTGTGTGGACCTGCCGAGGAACGAGACCTCTGACGCACTGCTGGTCCGTTGCTTGCTTCTCTCGGTCTCTGGCACTCGCTCCACAGCGCAGCATATCGGGAAGCGCGCGCTTGGCGCTGCGGGGGCACTCGGTGTCGCGTATTTGCTCATGACGCGCTCGGAGCAGCAGCAGGAACAGCAGCAGAAAGAGATTGAGATCGAACGAGGTACGTGCGTGTGTTGTTGTGAGTGTGGCTGTACGTGATGCTAAAGCACAGCGAGTGGACATTTCTGGTCGTTTGCTTGCTTGGCTCGTTGCGTAGAGAAGCAGCTGAGCGCGCGCTTGGCGGCGGAGCTCATGGCGGCCGAGGCGAAGCACAACACGAGCGACTGGAAGGGGACACTGGAACGCGTGGTGCCGGCCATTGTATCGCTCAAGCTCAACTCGCCCAAAGTGCGAATCAAAGCTACCGTTCATCCCATGAAGGGGACGTACAGTTCTCACGTCCTCCTCTCTCTCTGTGCGTACACTCGCAGTTCTTTGATACCGAGTCGCCAGGGAACGGCTCGGCCACGGGCTTTGTCGTCGACGCCGAGCGCGGCATTATCCTGACGAACCGCCACGTTGTCGGCCCCGGTCCGATCGTAAGACCCTCGTGTTGTGTCGTCTAGTAGGACGTGGTTGGTGGCCTGTAGACTGGCTGCCTGGCTGCTTGACTCGCTAACCTGACGCTTCTGCTCCTTCCCGACAGGACGCTGAGGCCGTTTTCCAGAACAACGAAGAAGTCCGCATCATTCCGATCTACAGAGACCCCGTGCACGACTTTGGCTTCTTCCAGTACGACCCATCGGTACGACGGCGCTTGGGAAGCTCTGGACTGGACACTGGACGTACTAGTGCTTCTAATACTGACGCGCTTCCGTTCGCTTGGATCGGATCGGATCCGTTCACGCAGCATGTGCGCCACATGTCGGTCCCGTCCCTGCCACTATGTCCAGAGAATGCGTGCGTCGGCACAGACATCCGCGTTGTGGGCAACGACGCTGCGGAGAAGCTCGCGATCGCCAGTGGGACGCTCGCTCGCTTGGACCGGGATGCTCCTCTCTACGGCTTCAACAACTACAACGACTTTAACACATTCTACTTCCAGGCGTCGTCCGGTACGCGTTCGATTGTCCCGTTTGTGCGCCGTCACACGGCTGCGTTGGCTGCGGTTGTGTCTGACGTCTTGAGTCTGTGGAATGGATGCCACTGCAGGCACAACTGGTGGATCCTCCGGCTCGCCCGTGCTGAACCACGACGGCGAAGCGATTGCGCTGAACGCAGGAGGGAAGATCGGCACGTCAGCGTCGTTCTACCTCCCGCTCGACCGCGTGAAGCGAGCGCTGGAGCTGATCCAACAGCGCAGCGAGGTCCCACGCGGCACGATTCAGACAGTGTTCCAGTACAAGGTGCGTAGGGTTGGCGTCGCTCTTCATACGTCGTGTGGCTGGTGTGCTGGTGAACTCACTCCAGTGTGGTGTGTGTGTTCCGATGCAGCCGTTCGACGAAGTTCGTCGCCTTGGCGTGACCTTCGGGACCGAGACAACCGTTCGCTCCGAGTATCCGCTCGAGACCGGCATGCTTACGGTCTCGGAGACCATCCCAAACGGTCCGGCCGGCCTAAAGCTCCAGCCTGGCGACATTCTCGTGCGTGTGAACGGCGAGCTCGTGACCCGGTTCGTACCACTCGAGGCGATCATCGACGACCATGTGGGCAAGTCCATTGAGGTGCAGATCGAGCGCTCGGGGAAGCTCATGACTCAGACAATCAACGTGCAAGACCTGCACGCGGTGACGCCGTCGCGGTTCATGGAGATCGGCGGCGCTGTGATCAACCCGCTGTCGTACCAGCAAGCGCGCAATCACGCACTGAGCCCCGGTGCACCGTACGTTGCCGACCCGGGCTTCTTTCTCCAACGCTCGCGAATCGGACGCGGTGCCATCATCCACTCAGTGAACGGTGTCAGGACACCCGACTATGAGTCGTTCAAGAAGTACCTGCTCGGCTGCACGGACGGCGAGCGGGTCGCCGTCAAGTTCTGGACGTTGACGGACAAGTCGGAGAAAGTGGAGGTGGTGCACATTGACCGCCGGTGGTTCCCGTTCTGCGAGTACACGCGCGACGACAAACTCGGGACGTGGCACTGTGAGAACTTTGACACGAAGCCAGGTGTGTCCAGTAGCCACAGTGAAGGCGAAGCGGCTTCAGAGACACCACCGCTGAAGAAGAAGAATGGCAGCAAGGCGATCGGGTCCACGACGACGCTGCCAGGAAAGAATCCAGTGGAAGCCAAGCTCGCGCGCTCTCTCGTGACAGTGGACTTTGACCGCCCGTTCAGCGTGAACAGCCTGTCGACGTCCAACTACCGTGGGACAGGACTTGTCATCGACGCGACAAAAGGGCTTGTCGTCGTGGATCGGAACACGGTCACCGACAACTTGGGCGACGCGATCGTGACGTTCGCCAGCACGATCATGGTGCCGGCGCACGTCGTGTTCGTGCACCCGGTGCACAACTTTGCAATCGTCCAGTACGACCCGAAGCTGATTGGATCGACGCCGATCGAGAGCTGCAAGATCTCGCAGACGAAGCTCAAGCCGTCTGAGCCGGTGTGGCTCGTCGGGCTCATCAGCAGTGTCGGTCGCAGCGGGCACTCGGATCTCGTCTCGCGGGAGACGATCGTGTCTGGGATCAAGTGGATCGGCCTGCCGATGCCGAACCCACCGCGGTACCAAGAGCACAACCTCGAAATGATTGCGCTCCAAGACGTTGTGAGTACCGAGGGCGGCGTCGTGTGCAGTCCGGACGGCGACGTCGAGGCGTTCTGGGCGTCGTTCTCGTACCAGCAGCAGAGCCGCGGACAGAAGGTAGAGAGTCAGTTCAACCGCGGCATCCCGATTGACATCATCATGGAGAGTGCAGCGCCGCTGATGGAAGACAAGATCCCCGAGCTGTGGGATCTCGGAGTGGACTTTGAGCACATTAGCCTCGCCAAGGGGCGAGAGCTTGGACTCGACCAGTCGCTCGCTGAACGACTCGAGAAGGACGCACCAGACCGGCGCACGATCCTCAGTGTCTCACGGCGATGGGGAGGCACCGACGCTGCGACACTGCTGAAGAACGGCGACATCCTCGTAGCAGTGGACGGGAAGATCGTCACGTCGTTCCGGGAAGTGGAGAAGTGCACGCAGAAGCCGGAAGTGAAGCTCACGATCGTCCGCGACGGCCAGGAGCTCACAGCCAATGTGAAGACGCTGTTCATGGAGCGCACGGAGATCAACCGGATCGTGTTTTGGCAGGGCTTGCTGCTCCAAGCGCCACCGCTGTCGGTGTCGGCACAGCGCGGTATCACACTTGAAGACGGCATTTACGTGTCGTGTCGGTACTCGGGCTCTCCGGCGGCTCGTTACGGTCCGCCCCCAACGAGCCGCATTAAGGAGATCGACGGCGTCAAGATCTCGAGCATCGACGACTTCATCCGGGTCGTGAAAGCCAAGGCTGGGAGCGACTCGGTGCGCATCAAGTACACGGATCTGGGCGGCAAAGACCGACTCAGCACGCTCAAGCTCGAGCCCAAGTACTGGCCAACGAACGAGCTCGTGCACGAGAACGGTGAGTGGCACCGCCGCAGCATTTGATCCGTCCGTCCTGCGTAGTCGGTCTAGACGCCCTCCCTGCGTTGCTGACAGTGTCGTCGTCGTCCGATTAACCCAGTCGAGCCGAATCGAACTGACGCGAGTAGTACTGAACGAGTCAACACGACGTACTTGCTTGTGCTTCCGCCAAGCTCTCGCTCTCACAGCTTCCGAGAGTTCTCGAACGAACACGCCTCAGTCCTTGAAACTTCTTTGCAAAGCCGTCCGCGTCTGTTCATTCAAGGAGCTGATCATTAACGAAGCACCTCCAGCTGACCAACCTATAGCCGTCACGATGGACATGACGGCGGAGAACCCGTTCGCAGACTTGATGAGCAAGGCCGTGAAGCTCAAAGGCGCGCAGCAGGCGCAGCTGCGCAAGCAGTTCGACTCGTGGCCGCAGTACTTTCAGCACTCCATGTTCATGCAAGAGTCGGTCACGACCGTCCGTGAGCTGCCGATCGACGAGCGTCTCGCAGCGGCCGAGGCGATGAAAGCAGCAGGGAACGAGCACTTTAGCAAGAACGCCTTGGAAGAAGCAGTCGCCGAGTACGAGAAGGCGCTCGCAGTGTTTAAGTTCATCGAGAACAAGGATCCCGGCTGGAAGAAGAAGGGCATCGAGGACGTGGACCTCGTGCTCGTCGACCACAAGTGCGGCACCGCGAACGACCAGCGGCGACTCGACGCACTAATGACTTCGTGCTATCTGAACATCGCTGGTGGGTCTATCTTGCAGCAGCAGTGACGTGGAGTGTGGCGATCGCCATCTACTCGTACTGCAACGGAAGGCTAGCGTCGTGTTCACACTGCTGACTGGGGCTTCTCGCATGCTCTCGACACAGTCTCCAAGTTCAAACTGAAAGACCACGCGACGTGCATCCGCGCGTGCGACGACACGCTCCTTCTCGATCCACGAAACGTGAAGGCGTACTACAGGTGCTGTAACATGCTCGCTTGGTCGTACTCGAAGCTGGAAGCACGGGTGTGAACATGCGAGTGTGTGGGTGGGTGTCGCATTCGCACTAGACGCGCACAAGCACTTATCACACCGGCGTCGTCTGGCGCGTTGGAGTTTGACCAAGCGATCGAGAGCTTGGAGAAGGCGCACAACGTCGACCCGAGCAACAAGGAGGTGCGCAAGCTCCTGCGAGAGGTCAAGGACCAAAAGCTCAAGCAGAAGAAGCTCGACCGCGAGACGTTTAGTGGCATGTTCAACCGCGGGCAAGTGTACGACGACGACGAAGCGTCCACAGACTCGCTCGAAGACGTTTCCGAGGACGACACAGCGCGCGAGCGGAAGTTCCGGAAGGAGGTGCGTTGCGATTCGAGTGCACTGAGGAGCTGGCTATTCATCGCGTGCAACCGACCGCTGCCTACCCAACAACCGCCCTCAGGTGAACGAAGCAGAAGCGCTCGCGCGCATGTGCGAGAGCAAGGGGCAGACTGAGCATGCGAAAGAGATCCGAGCAAAGATCGCGGAAGCGAAAGCGGCTCGCACTCGACAGCTCAAGCAAGTCGACTTTTTCAATCCGACGGACGAGATGATCGAAGACGCAAAGAAGAACGGGTGCGTGGGCGGGTGGGAAAGAACGCTCCCTTGATGACTGTTCTCTTGTCTCACGTAGTGTTTGTTCGGAATCCGATGGACTAGTATCGACTTGACCGACGTGAGCGTCCAGCAGATGCTGCACGAGCTCCAAGAGAAGGAACGCAAAAAGACGTCGGGCGAGAAGACGGATATGAGCGAAATACCGAATGGCGACCCTGACGCCGCCTCCGTTGGGTCCATCGACTCGATCCTCAACGCGATGAACAACACGCAGATCGCGCAAATGCTGGCGCGGGAGGGCGTCGACTACCACAAGATCACAGACCACGAACACTTCCTCGAGACGGCGCGGCAGGTGCTGGCGGCCAAGCTGAGCGCGACGACGGACGCTCCTCGATCCGAGAAGTCGTACTTCCTTCCGATCTTCTTGATGGCGACAGCGTGGACGCTGCTGAGATTGTACTCGACTGGCGGCTTGTCGTTCCTGTACCGCACAGTCATGAAGATCGTCAGCGATGGAGGCGACGCCGACAGCGACACCGCTGCGACGTCAGCTGTCGACGAACTCTTTGGCGAGTGACAGGTGGACGCAAGTCGCGAGAGAGATGTTGGCTAGCCAACCAACGAACCAACTGAGTGATGAACGGAACAAGAGACGACACTGACAATCGCTGTCCGACTTGTAATTACTTGTTGTCTCTTGGTGCCGTGTGCCGCACGTCTAACTACGCTCGCTTCCCCACACTCCTTCGCATCGCTCACACTCGTCTGGTCGCTTTCATCCCACCTACGCCATCTCATCCACCTCGTTCTTCACAACCCATCCATCCATCCAACCCTCCCTCTCTACTCGCCACTAGCTAATCCATCGTCAACGGACCGTCCGACGACGACGCAGACGACTCCTGGCGAGAATCGTGGCTCCGGCTCGAGTACGTCACCGATACGCTCGAAGTCGTCGCGGTCGTGGCCACCGATACCGGATCCTCCTGCGTCTCCACGGACACGGTCGTCACGGACACTGCTGCTGTCTCCTCGACAGTCTGATCCGACGACGTCTGTGCCGACAGATGCGCTGGGCGTTCGCGCGAGATCGTCACTTCCACGCGCTCAAACTGCTCTGCCATCGTCGACCCCAGCTTCTTCATCTCCAATCGGAAGTCGTCGTCGCTCACCTCCGAGTGCAACACGCCGTGCTCGACGAACGACGACAGTGGCGTGCCTGGGTTATCTGTCGGCGGAATCGGAATATCCGGCTCCACGTCGTCGTCCGTCTCGGATGGTGTTGGCGATGGAGACGGCGCCGCTGGTGGCGGTCGCAGCTCCGACACCAGGTCCTTCACTTCGACAAGCGCGTCCGGGTCTTCGCAAAAGTACGTGAAGTCCTTGAACGTCGGATCCTGCACCAACGGCGTCGCTTTCCGCCCATTCCGACTCGACACGAGCGAGAAGATGCCCTTCGAACGCGACGCGGCCTTGTCTGTCGGCGACTGCACCTCGCGAGACACATCGAGCTCCGTGAACTCGGAATCGACGTACTCGACGTCGAGCGGCGAGGACTGCAAGAGACAACCGACAGTCTGTGAGTAATGAAGCGCATCGTTAAAACAGCGCTATGTGATGGGTACGTACCAGGAGAGGTTTCCAGGGCGGCGGCGACTTCTTCTGCAGCAGCAAGTCCCAGTCAATGTTGCCAAAGTACGGGTGCCTGAGAATGTCGCTGATGTTGCTGCCGAGACGCTTCGTCGCATCCTTTTGCAGGAACTGGAGTCGCAAGCACACGATACACACATGAGCATCCACCCGGCAGCTTCAATATGTCACCCAGCACACTGCCACGTACCCCGTGCAAGATGTCCTTGAGGTCGTCCGAGAGCTCCGGCTTCTCTGGAAACGTGAGCGCGTCGTTCTGGATTTTGCTGTACATCTTCTCAATGTTGTTGTCGTAGAATGGAGACTTCCCCACGCTCATCTCGTACAGGAGGATCCCGAGGCTCCACCAATCGGCCGCCTTCCCGTACGACCGCTTCGCCTTTGGAAGAAGCAGCTCCGGCGCCGTATACTGCGGAGACCCCGCCATGGTCTTCGCGCCGTAGTAGTTCGACACGTGCAGCTTCGCCAAGCCAAAGTCCACCAACGCGATGTGTCCGTCAGCGTCGATCATGACATTCTCTGGCTTGATATCTCTGGAGGAAGAAGCAAGCAAACGATTGGTCAGCCAAGTGAGCGCACTCCACTCACTCCTCACCGAGACGCGAAACGTCACAATCGCCTGCTCACCTGTAGAGAATGTCGTGCTGGTGCAGGTGGTGGATCCCAAGCACGAGCTCCGCCGTGTAGAAGTGCGCGCGGTCGGCTGGTATTCTGCAGCTCGAGCCTTTGCTCATGTGGTGGAACAGGTCTCCGCCGCCGTAGTAGTTCATGCCGAGAAACAACTTTGTCCGGCTCTGGAAGGCGATGCGCAGGCCCGCAATGAACGGGTGGTGGATGTTCTGCGCCACGCGCATCTCCGTGAACGAGCTCTCAATGTCGTACTTGGTCATCTTTCCCTTCTCCAGGATCTTGAGCGCGTAGATCTGTCCATCGCTCTTCTTCACGGCATTCACAACCTGCACGAGCGACAGACACACACGAATCATCCATCAGAGACCCCAGAGACTCAGCTGATGATATCATACGACTCAGTGCGAAGCTGCTCGTGGACGCACCGTTCCAAAGCCGCCCTTTCCAATGACGTTGTACACGGTAAAGTCCTTCATCGAGATACTGAGCGAGCGCGTGGACCGGAACGCGGCATCAGACGGTTCCGAGAACGGGCTCTTGACGCCAAACTGCTTCCAGTTGCCGCTCGCCATCTTAATGTCCACGTCCGCTCGGAGACGCAGGATCCGGCCGTACGGTCCGAACCGGATCTTGTGCGTCCACGGCTGCGAAATGACCGTGTTCGAGATCTTGCTCTTCACCTTCTCGTGGCCCTTGATCGTGTAGCTGTGGCCGTCGCCGTCACGTGCGACTTCGTCGACCCGGAACTCGACAATCTCCACGTTGTGGTAGTACGAGCCAAGGAAGTGGAGGAAGCCTTCGCGACCAAAGTAGTCGCCGTTGAATGGCGTCGTCTTGGGGTACGATGACGTAAACACGAGATCTGCCATCGGCACAGGAGCCAGCGCCGTAGTGTCATGTCAGAACCACTGCTGTCGTCATCATTCCAGCCCAACCACTCCATACTAAGCAGCACCTTTGTTAAAGTACGAGAGCAGCTCCGTTGTGAGCTCCATCTCGCCATTCATGAGACGCCGAAACACGTCGTACGCCTTGTATGTGTCCATGTCGGGCAGTGCACCGTGACGGTACGTGTTGTAGATCGGCTTGCTGTTCTTGCGCATGTTGACGTGATCAACTCCCGCCTATAGATCCAATCGTGGCACGCGGATACGAATCGTCAGTCGGCGTTGCGACCACATCAGATTACGTATGCAACAGCCGCTCTTGAGCGGTCCGCACCTCGAGGAAGTAGACCCACGAGAGCTGCTCCATTTGCGTCGGCACGCAGCAGTGAAACACTTTGCCTTCCGTCGTCTCGAAGGAAAAGTCAAAGCCGTGGCCGCTCTTCGACACCTTCTCAACCTTCACGGACGCCACGTTCACGCGGCCCTTGAGGTGGCTGCGGTTGCGTGCGTCGACCTTGCTTTCGTAATCTGTTTCGGTTGGAATTAGTCGAGTGATGATGACGCAGACAAAAACCACACGACCGTCAGCCGTGCCACGTTAACTCCGATCCAAACACCACATTCACAGAAAGAAAGCACAGCATCACCACACGTACACGACACAGTGTTGCCTTCGAGCGTAAAGAAGCGGCTCTTCCAGTTGCGCACGAGGTGTCCACGCTTCGTCACGTAGCCCTCCCACTCGACAATTGGGAGGTCGAGCGACTCGACCACGTGGTCTTCGCCGAGGCCTGTGCCGTCTGGGGACGTCCTGCTGCTCTCCGTCACGCGGCTGTTGCTGTTGCTGTTCGCAGAGCGGCGCAGCGAGCTAAAGAGGCTCGTGTCGAGCGCTTTGCTCGCCTTCTGGCCGCCGCTGCTGCTGTCCGAGCTCGTGTGCTGCGAGTGGCGCTCCTGCGTCGTAGTGTCTGCGCTGCTGCTGCCAAGGAACGAGCCGTTGTTGTAGCGAGCGACGTCAGCGCTCGCAGGTGCGGACGCGCTCACCATGGACGCGAGCGACGTGGCGGACGCGGAGGACGATAGCTCGCTGCCTTGGAACGTGGTCTTTTGGTCAAGTGCGCCGCTGCTGCCGACGCGGCGCATGCCGCTCACCTCGGCTTTGCTGATCTCCGCGCCCATGACGGCTATTACCTGTAAACGGCGGCTGAAGGGGGTGGAGGAGGAGTAGAGGAGCGAGTGGTGCTGAGAGAATGGCGGGTCGCGGGTGAACACAACAGCGGCAAGTGGGGAGGTGGACGACGGACGAAGCCAGAGAGCGGGTGATTGCGAGAGAGCGGGCGCGTGAGAGGCGTTGTTCGAGCTCACACTCAGAAAAGAGAGAGAGAATGAGAAGGTCAGTGACGTACAGACACGGACCGAGTCACGACGCGCGCTCAGCCTGTGGAGAACTGGCGAGAGACTGTTGCTCTGTGAACTCTGACTGGCTCTGTTTGTTCCCCCCTCCGTGGACTGCCAGCTGTTCTTCCGAGAACTCGATACAAGGGAGCATAGCCAAAATTTGCAGGAGAATCCACTGAAAAAAGGGAGTGTTTTTGCTTACTTTTATCTGAAAATGAACACCAGCGAGCCACGCTAGTGCTTTTGACATGTCGCATTTAGACTCGTTATAAGAGCAGCCCGATTCTGCTTACATTGAGGTTAGTGGAATCAGGTTGATCTTATAGGTTAACCTTGTCTTCCGTTCAATAAAATGCGTCGGTCAGGATAGAATGCATCGCCTCACTTTTCACAGCAACCACCGCAACGAAGAAAGATGAAGCAGACGCCGCGTGCGACGCTCTCCGCCATGTTCCTCTCCGGCGTCACGGGCATGACGTTCGCTGGCGTGTCGCTTCTAGCGTACATCCGCTTCCAGCACCCGGAGCAGTTCGTGGACACGGCCGTGAAGATGTCGCACCCAGAGGCGGCCGACGCGTTCACGCGCAAGTGGGGAGTCTTTGGCACAGGGCTGGCGGACGCTGTGCCGGACCGCGTTAAGCAGTTCTTTGATGTGCCCGACTTGCCGCAGCGTATTGAAGAGCAGAAGCGCAAGCGCGAGGCGCAGTTGCGCCAGAGCCTCGAAGATCTGCGGCCGAAGTGAGGAGGAGGAGCCCGACAGAGGCGGAAAGCGTGTGCGTGTGCATGAATGAAGCAAGCAACGCGTGTGTATGTGTGCGCAGTTCATGTTTGAAGGCACAAGGCATCATTGATGCGAAGGCAGCAGCGGATACAGCACAGCGGGTACGAACAGGGAGGTCTCGAGCTCCTTGAGCACGTCTGCGTCCACCGAGAAGCCGTCGTCACGCGCGGATGCAGCACCGCGCACGTCGTCGTCTTTTCCGCAGGCCTCACGCCGTCTCTGGCGCTGGCGCTGAGCTCCTGACTGCTGTTCGTCGAGCTCTTTCTGGTGCCCACGGATCGCTTCCTCTAACCGTCCGGGGCTGCGAGGAGACAGCGAGTAGCCAATGCCGCCCATGAGCCTCCTCCTCGGGTCCGTGCCATCGTCGCTCATCGCATCGCTGTCGTCGTCACCATCTTCGTCGTCCTCTGGAAACCCGACGGCGTTTCGAAGAACCTCCTTCCCCGTACGCAAGAACCCGCGGTGGTATCGCAGTCCCGTGTCGCCTCTGTCTCCAGGGCCGGGCTCAACGGGTGGAGACGAATGCCGGAGCAGCTGCCGTCTCCCACTCGGTGGTGAACGGCGGTGAAGGTCTCCCTTGTATGCCGTCTCGGAGATGGGACTGCGGCAGCGCTCGTCACCTTGGTCCGTCGGACTGTCCTGCTGTGGCTGCTGCTGTCGGTAGCGACGGTGGTTGTGCTCAGGCTTCCTCGGCGTTTTCAAATGCGTTACCGCAGGATGAAGAGGAGGCTGACGCACCGATCTGTCGCTAAAGTACGGTGGATACACGGACGAGATCAGCACGTCTTGGCGCAAGCCAAACTCGTTCACGTGGCGGAGAATGTGTGGCGGGTAAGCTTGGGCTTGCGGTGGCGGCGGCTGATGGTGGTTGAGGAGAGGAAGCCCTGTTAAGAGCTGCGCGTCCCCATGACACAGCTGCTTCCCATACGTGCGCTCGTAACGCTTGCGGTGCTGCGCGTTCGTCCTGTCGCGGACGCGTCCACCGCCGCCGACACGATGGGCAGACTGCACCACCGGAACAGTGGAGGAGAGACCATCATTCTGTTTCTTTTGCAGTGGAATTGCGGAATCGAGGCTCCAATCAACTTCATCTGCGACGTCTGGGAGCAGCGCCTTCGCGTGGCTGTGGATCTGCTGGAGCACGTTCTCGAACGTAGCATCCAGCGGGCTCGCGGCCGGGAGATGCATCGATGAGATGCGTGCACGCTCGGTAGCAGGGTTCCGGTGTGGCACGAGCGTCTGCGTGTCATGGCTCGCGGTCCACACCGTCGCCTGCACTGCTGCGTCGCGTCGGAGCGAGAGCATGAGCAGCTCGTGCTCGTACGCACGCCATATCTTCGCGAGAAAGTCCTCGCTCGCTGCGCCGTGCAGGTCGAACTGATGCTGCGTGCGCTCGAGCGCGCGCTGCATCTCGAGCGCTCGCGCAATCTCAGCGTCGCGGTTCATCTCTGCTTTTCGCTGGCCCTGCTCAGCATGCCGCTTGGCTGCGCGGACGTCTGCGAGCACCGTCGCGGTCGTGTCCACGTCTGCAAGCAGCATCCCGATCCGGTTTGCTTGGCGCTCGAGTCGCTCTTGCTGCTGCTCGCTGATGCGCGAGACGAGCGCAAGCGCATCCGCTTGTTCGCACAGCGCGCTCTCGAGGCTCCGGATCACGTCGCTCTTGTTCTCAGAGTCGCGCTGCAGCTGCTTCACTTGCTTGTCGAGCTTGCTCTTGCGGAACTTGCTCATGCTCGTGAGCTGTGTGAGCCGCCGCTCGCCACTCGTCGAGCCGTCGTCACTCCCACCACCGCTGTTGTTGTCGTCGTCCCCTGACTGCAGCAACAGCAACAGCCCGTTCTTCCGCAGCGTGCGGCGTGTGCGCTGTGCCCCCAACACGTCGTCGTCGTCGAGCTCTTCTTCGAACTCCTCGGCTTCGTCCTCGTCTGCCAGCACGCGGTCGAGGGCGAGCTCAGCGCCAAACGCCGCGTGCGTCAGACGCAGCACCTCGCGTAGCGCCTCGTCGAGCGGATACGCGTCCAGTTTGACGAGCGCGAGGATGTGCTGCAGCGCGCGGACGAACGACTCGATCGCGCTCTTGGATGACGACCGCTGCAGCTCGCGCGTCGTCCGGTCGCGCTGGAGCTCCTCTTTCTCGATCCGGAGCTGCCCGAGGCTCTGCTCGGCCGTCTCGAGCCGGTTCTTGGCGCTCTTGCTCTCCTTCGCCGCGGTCTCGAGCGACCGTTTGAGCTCTGCGATCTGCGCCGCGTTGTCACGGTTCGCGTACGACACCTCACGAAGCTGCGCGCTCGTGACCTTGAGCTCCACCTCGAGCTTCGTCATCTGATCCTTGGAGCTCTCCTCAAAGAGCTTGAAGCGTTCCCGGAGCGAACTCAAGCTACGCGAGCATCAAGCCGCGTGAGGATCAACAATCAATGCATACGAGCAAGCGGATGACACGAACGTCCGGATACACACAGAGCTCTCACAGGCAGTACATCACAAGTTTGCACGCACTTCTTGCTCGCCTTGTCGTAGCTCTTCTCGGCTTCTTGCAGCTGACCCCGCAGCTGCTCGCATGTGCGCTCCGAGTGCAGGAAAGCTTGCTGTCCCGCTGAGAAGACGCGCTTCGAGTGCTGCATCTCAGCGTCGAGCGCCTCGAGCGACGCGCGCAGGTTCCAGAGCTGCTCCTGGTCCCTCGCGCGCTCGAGCTTGAGGGTTTCGGCCGCGTTCTCGAGCTCGAGCTTCTGATTCAGCAACCGCTCAATGCGGAGCTTGTCCTGCGCGCGCATACCCGTATTCTGCTTCTCGGCGGTGAGCAAGCCGCACTGGGCCTCGAGTACGCCGGCCTTCACCTTCTCTTCGTCGACCTCGGCGCGGAGGCGTGCGATCTCTTGCGCGAGCTCCGAGTTGGCCGCGACTTCGAGCTCAAACTGCTGCTTCATTGTTTGCACTCGCGCAGCGACGTGTTCGTGCCGGCGCTCAGAGTCCTCGAGCTCGCGCTCAACGTCCACTTTGCGCAGCTTCAGCTCCCGGATCTCCTCCTGGAGTGCGCCGAGCTGCGCCTGGACCGCATCTTTCTCGCTGCCGGCCTTCTCTTTGTCCATTGAGAGCACGACCACGTGCTGCTTGAGCGTCTCGTGCGCTGCACGCAGCGCCTGGTGCATGAAGAGCCCCTCGTGCGTGCGCTTGGCGTAACTGGTTTTCTCCGCCTCGACCTTGTCGAGCTCGAGCTGCAGCAACCGCAGCTCTTCTTCGAGCGCGAACCGCTCCGTGAGCGCGTTCGTGCGCTCTGCATTCGCAACCTCACAGTCTTTGCGCGTGCCGTCGAGCTCCGCGTTAAGCCTGCACGCGTCGTCTTTGCGGACAAGAAGCTCAAGCTTCAGGAGCCGGAGCTGCTCGCATTGTGTGATGATCTCGGCGTGTTGGCTTGAGATCTGGTGTCACACCCACACAAACACACACACAAGCACAAGTGAGGATCACGAGTCGACACGACAGTGCGCTCCATCACATGACACCCAAGAGCTCTGACCCACCGTCTGATGCGCACTGGCCGCCTCTGCAGCAAGTTGGGCGATCATGCCGCTCTTCTCGGTGCTGCGCGCCGTCTCATCGGCGAGACTCGACTTCATGACCAGCAGTTGCGCCTCCAGCCGAGTCGTCTCAGCGACAAACTCGTCCTGCATCTGCTGGCGCCACGCTTGCGTCGCTTGCTTGAACTTGAGCATCGCCATCTCGTACTTGCCGTTCTCGCACTGCTCGAGCAGCAGTAGGAACGTGAGCCACACGTTCGACGACACGTGGCGCTCGACTCGTGGCGGACAGTGCGCTGCGATCTCAGCGATGAGGTTGTGGAAGCCGTTCGTGTACACGTAGAGCGCGCGGTAGAGCCGGTCGACGAGGTCCTTGGGCATGCCGAGGCGGTACAGTGACGCGCGGTCGATCCCTGCTCGCCCAAGCGGTCCGCTGTCGCCACGTGTCCGGAACGCGAACGCCGCATCCTCCTCTTCCGACAGCGCGTCATCGCTGCTTCTACCGAGCGTTGCGCTCGTCCCATGCAGCAGCGGGTGAAGGTCGGTCGCCGGCAAGAGGAACGTCCCACTCGTCTCCAAGTGCACGTTCACCCATTCTTCCGCTATGATGGACTCGTGGAGCGCTGGCGAGACTGACGAGAATGACGATACCCCGCTTCTCTGCGTCGTTGCGCTGAGCGTCGTGGCATCGGGGACCTCGACCCGCGAGTCGCTGTCGTCTGCGGTGTCGTCGTCTCCGTTATGCTCGAACCCGTCCTGTTCGTCGCGCGCCTTGCATTGCTCAGCTTGCTGCTGGTGCCGCCTAGATACCGTGAGCAACGCGTCGCGGTTGATGCGTGCGATCTCAAGCTCGGCTGGGAGAATGGCCGTCGAGAGCCTGGCGCTGATCGCTGCGAGCGTCGCGGTCGGATCTGCTCAAACCATCGCGAGCACAAGGCGTGAGATCTCACGAGAGGAAGCAAGCGAAGCCGGCAATGACAAGGAGAGAGAGAGAGAGCAGCTAGATTAGCGCAACTGGCAGTGACGAGCGGAGCGGCGTTCGGTACCAATGTTGAGTTTGTTCACGTGCTTGGACGGCGACGTCTTGTGCTTCGTCGTCGGACTGGTTCTGAGAGTAGACGCAGAGTCATCGGATGTGGAGGACGCTTGCTGCGGCGGCGGTGGCTGCTGTGAAGAGAATACCGGAGGATTCGCGGTACCATCGTCCACCTTTGGAGCGCCAGGGTCCGAGCCCGCGCTGTCGACGCTGATGGACGACGAGCTCATTCTCGGTCTGCTGCTGAGGAAGAACACTTCAGGTAGAGGAACTCAACGATGTACACTGTGGTACTCAGCGACGCCATCATTTATATTAGGGCGACGTGCTAAGATTGCCAATGCGAGGCGACCAACCAAAGAGCATAGTGGACAAAGCGGTGGTGCAAGAGCAAGTGGGAGTCTTGCACTCCTCTGAGGCAGATGTGCTTCAGGATTAAAAAAGTTGTATAGCGACGAGCTGGTCGAGAACTGCGAGATCATGGATCGGTTCCAAGCGGGTGTAGTCGACCTTCGCTGAACTCGACGAAGTCTGCACGCGATTACCTTCAGCACTCGGACGCGCTTCGCATCACCGACTTCAGTGCACGTGCTGATCCGCACTCATAGCCAAACCCGCCGCTGCTGCTGCTGGTCAGCAAAATGCCGCTGGAACCGCTTTCCATCGAGATGCTTTCCAAGACATCACTCGACGAACTACTGATCGGTATCGCCATATCCGGGCCCCTGCCAGATGAAAGATGGAGACCCACACACCCGACGCCTGCACGGCACTGGGAGACACGCTTGACAAAGGCACATCTCGATCGCAGCGGTCGTGTCATCCACGTCGGCTACTTGGCAAAGTCCCAGGTTTCGATGCTCGCGTTCGCTTCGCTCCTCCGTTGCCACTATTGGGTGGCTCGCCTAATGGTCCTGGCTGAAGTCGTGACGGTCGCTTTAGTGGTGCATTTGCCGCTCTCGGCACGTTCTCGCTCGACAACGTCTTCCGAGACCCGCTTCGGGTTGAAACCACCCTCACTGCCTTGGCGTTCGTAAGAGCTCTCGTTAGTCGATCTTGAATCAAATCCTCTCGCTCAGGGTTGTCGCGCCGACAGAGCAGACGAGGACGCCCGAACACTGTCTGCCCTCGTGGCGGTTCTGACAGCGAAGAGAGCGAGCTGCATGGCGACAGCGCTTGGGCCGAATGCATACCGCCAGCGCCGCCTCGAAGTGTGAGCTTGTGTCGCGACTGTCGAGGCTCTGCTGTCGCGGTGGCGGGCGGCTGCTGCAGTCGCTTCGAGATCCGCTCTTGCAGCTGTCGAATGTCGTCGTGGATCTTGTTCGTGTGCTCGTCTATGTGCGCGTCTGTGTCCTCTGCCAGGCTGTTGAAGACCGCGTACTGCGTCGGCGACGGCGCACGGGAAGAGTCTTCAGTCGTGTAATGCTCGTCGTAGCGCTCTTTCTCGTCACCTGAAGGCGTCGAAGCAAGTGAGTGATGATGGTGGTGGTGGTGGTAGCGGGAACATGGGCTCGCGCTCTTCTCCGTGCTCTCGGTGCGAGCCCGGATGCTCTCGTTAATGTCTTTCAGCAGCGAGTGCAGCGTCGTGTCGGCCGTCCCAGCGTCAGTTAAGCTGTTGGCACTGACAGCACAGTCCCTACTGCGGTTCCTCGGCTTCGAATGCAGTGTCCGCGGTTGCAAGCTAGCCGAAGTCGACAGCTCTTCCGCATCTTCACCAATCGGACGAATGCCGCTCTCGTCGTCAGCACCCTCGACTCGACTGCAAGCGATCGTTTGAGACGCTGCGTCCTTCGTCACGGTCTTCGCCCTGTCACGTTGGTCGTGCTCTTGCTGCAGACTGTGCGTCAGGCGGTGGATCTCTACGTTCTTCTCCCCCATCAACTGCTGTAACTCAGCGCTTCGGACGCGCTCTGCTGCGACCAGCGCGTCAAGTCGATCGCGTTCGAGCCGCAAGCGCTCGTTCTCGCGCAGCTGCGCTTCGTCGTGGTGCCGAATGTCGTCGCGCGCAGTCGCGAGGCGCGTCTCGTACTCGTGCAAGCGGCTCGCGATCTCTTCTTTCTGCCGCTGCTCGCTTCCAAGCTCCGCCTCGAGAGCTACAACGCGTGTTGCCAGTTCGCTCGATGCAGCCTCGAGACGAGCTACCTCACTCGCCTGCTCGCTCTTTGCTCTGTCGAGTGCGTGCTGACGGTCGTGCTCTGCACTCTCATGCTGCCGCTTCATCTCATCAGCTCGTGCTTGCTCCTCGCTCACTCGAGACTGCAGTTCTTGAGCGTGACCCTCGACGCGCAGGAGATCGTGCTGGTAGGCTGCAAGTTCTCGCTCTTGCTCTCGGATCGTGGCTTCGAGCGAGGCCGCTCGCTCGCTGAGCGACAGGGACCGATCGTTAGCGACCAGCAAGTCGGCTTCCACGTCGTTCTTCTCTGTCAGTACTTCCTCGCATTGCTGTCGTGCGGCTCCGATCTGCTCCCTCAAGCGCACGAGACACTGGGCCATCCAGTGGGCCCATGCACGCTGCAAAAGCGTACGAGCGGTCAGGCGCGACACCACACTCGCTCGGACTTTGCTGCGGCGTCGACGGTATGCGAAATGACGCCAGCTCAACATTACTCGGCGAAGCAGTGCTCGCCTTCGCCTAATTCGTAGATGTGTGAGCATACGCGCTCGCGTTCGTTCAGTAACGACGAGCTGGACAGCAGCGCGGAGGCTCTCGAAGTGGCGTCGCAGCTCGCTACGCTTCGTTTCCTTCACGTTCATCAGGTTCTGACGCGTCCGGACCTTCCAGCGCTGCCATGAGTCTCGGAGCAGCTTGACGAAGTAGTGCTTCAGTGCCTTGGTCGAGCCTTGCACGTACTTGCGCTTCGCGAACGTGTACCGCTTCCAGTACAGCCAGAGCTTGCGCAGCCGACGCTGGTTTACGTAACGCTTTGCCAAGCTGAGCGAGCGCCGCGACGCGACCTGCTCCTGGGCCACGAAGCGCCAGCTTTGGAGATGTGCTGTCAGCACTGTACGCCGACTACGGAGGGCTACCTCTCGGTCTGTCTTGGCCGACAGTGAGCATCGCTTCCAGTGTGTCCAAACCCTTCGCTGAAGGTGGCGAGCGTGTAGCTTAGAGCCTCGCACGAGGTTGCGCCAAGCTACGAGGGCTTGCGTACGACGTTGGCGCAGCTTCGCCTCCACCAGCTGCTCCACTCTCGCGCGCATGGGCCGCGTGTGCAGGAAGACGAGCGCTCGCCACCTCCAGAACACGCGCTCGTGCTGCGCCCGACTCGACTGTCGCGCTTGTAGTGCGATCGCTCGTGTCAGCTGGCGTCGGTGGCGGCTCCGCTTTGCCCACTGACGGAAGCAGCAGCGCTGGAGAACACGCGTTGCTTCGAGAGCCTGGCGCTCCTCCACGCGTTTCTGCATCGCTAGTATCTTGGCGACCGCTCTCCATGCCTGGACGGCTCGGCGCGCGAACCGGAGCCCGCGTTCGCGCTGTGCGTGCGCCACTATCACAGCGAGTCGCGACAGGTTTGTCCACTCGACAAAGTGGTGTCGTAGGGACCGGCCCTGCTGTCTGGCGCAGAAGTCGCGCACGTACTGGTGCGTCCACGTCGTGCGCCGCCAGCGCCAGAACCAGTCGTGCTGCTCGATGAAGCACCGACGCCGCCGAAAGTGCGCAACCTGCAGCGACCAGTGGTAGTGGCGGACCCAGTGGATGAAGAACCGCCGCAGGACGCGAGGGGCGGCCACCGCCTGCACCTTTTCGTCCACCTCAAGCTTGATCTGCTCGCGCTCAGCGGCGTTCTGCACCAGCGTCAGCCGGTACTGCCCGACCTTCTGCCGGTACCCGTTCAGCTGGCTCCGGAGGTCCAACTCGCGTTGCTCGGACTCGATCAGCGCCTTGATGTACTTGGCTTCCCGTTCTTCGAGCTCGTGAAGGCGGTGGTCGCCGATAGCGACAGGTCCTGCTACAATTGCTGGGTTCGCGGACAGCTGGGGGCTGGCCGCTTTCTCCTCCTCGTCGACGCCGCCGACGTAGTTATGGACAACCGACGCGTCGTCGTCTCCGCGCTGTCTTGGGCTACTTCGTTGGGTTTGCAAAGTATGCGTGGTCTCTGGAGCGTGGGCGTGAGAAGCAGCTGACCCTCGAGCCTTCTGACTGCCGCTGTTCTCAATATGGAAGCTATGGAACGCACGGAGACTGGGTCGACTCGCACTCTGTCGCGATGGTTGTCGTCCTCTCCAGAACGAGGACGCGTCGCTGAACCCGCTGACGCTGCTCACTGTCTCGATGGATTCGTCCACGTCCGGTCGACGTTGGGAAGCTCCTAGAGCGCTGCTCTTTCGACCCAGTGTGCGGTAGTTCATGTTCGCTGCCAACTCGTGGCTCTCACTCACGTCCTCCAGCGACATTTGTGCCACGCGAAGCTTCGAGACAGTCACGAACGCATTCGTTGGCGTGGGTTTCTGGGCTGGACAAGAGGCGAGACGAGCTGCTGCTGCCGTAGACGCGTCCTGAATTCGACGTCGTCGGTGTGTAGACTCGTCGTTGTCATCATTGCCGTCGGATTGGTCCGGGTCCGGTTGCTGCGGAGGCAACGCTCTGGTTTGTCCAAGAGTCGACGACGACAGCGAGTGACGGTGATCACGGTCGCTCCTCTTGTCACCACTGGTCCTGTCGCCCCCCGCCGTCCTCTCTCGTGGACTGGTGCGTCCCCACTTGGCGTGTACCAACTCACACCGACGACTCGGCTCCGTCGTAAGCAGCGTCTTGAGATGCGCGACAAGCTCCTGGTTGTTGCGGTCGCACAGTCCCTGGAGACTCGCGATCGTCTGGTGCTGGAGCGCAATGACACTCGCGTACGCGTCGTCCCAGGACGCGTTCTGCTGACGTGTTTCACCCCGTCTCTCACTGCCATTCGCAGCCCCAAGCTTCGAACTAGTACTCGCCAGCTGGAGCAAGTACGTCTTTGCGCGCAGCTTGGGGTGCTCTGCGAGCTTGTTGCGCGTGCGGACGACGATAGCGAGCATCTGGCGCTCGAGGGCGTTGCATTCCTCATGCGACAGGCTCTGCTCCAGGTCCCAGAGTCGCATGAGCACTGCGACGTTTACCGTCGCATGCTGCGGACTCGGGACACGGTCGAACGTGAGCGCCCGCTTGTCAGAGGCGACATAGCCGAGCACGAAGCCTGCGAGGTCGCTGCGGAGCTGCACAAGCCGCGCAATGCGCTGCAGTTTCTGCGTCGCAAAGTGGTTCGCAAGCACCATCGCACGGAGCGCTCGCTCTTGAGCTGCGACCTTCGGAGCCTGTTCCCGCTCGCGTTTCGACACGTCGGTAGTGTCGAGGACTTGGAGATTCGCCAGGCAGTCGACGACGCGGAGTCGGTAGTGTGGCTGGTCACAGAGCGGGTTGCCCACCAAGTTGAGCGCACGCAAGCGCGGCAGCGCTGTGAGCCGCACGACGTCGTCGAAGCTCGCGAGTGCGTTGCCTGCAGCTGAGAGCACCCGCAACGCTGTGAATTGCTCGACTCCGTCGAGCGTTGTGAAGCGGTTCTGGCTCAGAAAGAGCGCAGTCACAGGCGTGCTCACAGCTGCCGGCACGTCACCAATGCGATCGATCCCGCGGCCGACAGCGTTGAGCTTCGTGCCGTCGCACAGGCGCGCACCGTGTTGCTGGAGTGCATCGTAGAGCGTCTTTGGCGCCTTCACTGCAGTGTTCACTGGCGGCTTCTTTGCTCTGCGTGGTGCCTGGGAGCGCGTCGCATGCGCTTGCTGGTAGCTGCGCGGGTGGTGGTGCGCAGCAGCGTCCTGCATACTGGAAGCCGTCAAGACGCCACCGGCCAGCAAGGCGGGCTGCGGAGACTACAGAAAGGTCATGGTGAAAAGGCGCGAGGACCGTGTGACTACTTTTGACAAACGCCGCAGTCAAGTCAAGTGTGCCTGTTGGACGACAATGGGACTGACTGGTAGTCCCAGTCATTGGGAAGCCAGCATCTGAATAACTCGCGCGCAGCTGACTGGAGTTGGAGCATCCGGATGGACGAACGCGAGTATCAAGCTCGTCGATCGTCCAGCGCTCGGAAGCGACCGCAGGCACAACGTTGGAAGATTGGGACTTTCGCCTGGAGCTGCCCTTTGCAAACATGTAGAGCTCTCGCAGTCGCCTCCAAGTGCTCTCTTGCCATTCTCAAACTCGACGAGAAAGGCGCAGGTCGAGACGACAGCGAACGCGCCGGTCATGGCCGAGAAAAGTAGATTCCAGCGCCTTCGCTTCTGGCTGTGCACGACCCTCGTCCTCGCGCTCAGCTTCACCAGTGTCTGGTCCATGGGTGACCCTGTAGACAGCGTTGAAAGCGGCTACAATGACGACGACGCGCGAGTCGAGGCGATGCTGGCGGCTATGGTACGTGTGTACGAATGGCCACCTGTCGTGAGCTGCACAACTCTTGCGACTGACTGACTGACGCAATCCTCGTACCGGTCACCGTAGAGTGTCGACGACATGCTGGGGCAGATGACCCAGCTGGATATCAGCACTGTCATGCACGCCAACATGACGCTGAACACGGACGCCGTGCGTCGCCACGCGAAGCTCAAGATTGGCTCGTACTTGAACTCACCCACTGCTCTCGACAGTGCGCCAGCCAACGGCTCGGCGTCTTCAGCGCAGCGTCTGCTCTCTGCGTCCGAGTGGCGCCGCGTCATCGCTCAGATCCAAGACATCTTCCTCGCTGTCAGCGGCGGCCACCCAGTCCTCTACGGTATCGACTCGGTGCACGGAGCAGTGCACGTGCGAGGCGCCGTGATCTTTGGCCAGCAGATCAACACCGCCGCGACGTTCAACCCCGATGTCGTGTTCGCCATGGCGCGGATCACGAGCCGGGACACGCTCGCCGCTGGGATCCCCTGGCTCTTCTCTCCGATCCTCGACATCTCGCAGAACCCGCTCTGGGCGAGGACGTTCGAGACGTTCGGTGAAGACCCGCACGTGGCCGCAGTGATGGCGGACGCAGTCGTCCGTGGACTGCAGTCCAACAACCACTCGGCCGCGTGCATGAAACACGTCATTGGGTACTCCAAGACGCCGAGTGGCCACGATCGGGAGGGCGTCACGCTCTCGGACTTTGACCTGCTCAACTACTTTGCACCGCCGTACCTTGCCGCGATCCGTGCAGGAGTCATGTCGGCCATGGAGAGCTACATCTCGATCAACGGCGCACCAGTTGTCGCGAACAACAAGATCTTGCAAGCGTTGCTGCGCCACGACATGGGCTTCGACGGATTGCTCGTGACGGACTGGGGCGAGATCAACAACCTCCACAGCTTCCACCGCGTCGCTGCGACTGAGGAAGCCGCGGTCGAAATGGCGCTCGCTCGGACGCCGATCGATCTCAGCATGGTGCCGTACAACACGTCGTTCGTAGGCTTGGCGAAGCGCGCGCTTGAGCGCCACCCGGACCTCCTCGAGCGTATCAGGAGCTCAGCTCGACGGGTGCTACGGCTCAAGTCTCGGCTTGGGCTCTACCGCAACCCAATGCCTGGTGCAGAGCACGTGGACAAAGTCGGGCGGGCGAAGGACAAAGAGGTCGCGCTCCAGCTCGCTCGCGAGTCGATCATCGTGCTGAAGAACGCAGACGGGCTACTCCCACTGCGAAACAACTCGAAAGTGTTCTTGACTGGCCATGCAGCCGACGACGTCGGGCTGCTCTGCGGCGGGTGGTCCCTTGTGTGGCAAGGCGTGGCAGGCAACAGCATGTTCCCCAACGGCGTCTCGCTCAAGGACGGGATGGAGAGCGTTGCCGGTCGTGGCTCAGCGATCCGGTACTTCAATGCGCTCAATGCCAGTGGAGCGTTCGATCGGCGCGATCTCGAGACTGTAAAGAAGCTCGCGCGTGCGGCTGGAGTCTCTGTCATTGCAATCGGAGAGGCCCCGTACGCAGAGAAACCAGGGGATATCGAGGATCTCGCCCTTCCAGCTGGTCAGATCGAGTACGTCCGTGAGATCGCTGCCACGGGCTCGAAGGTCGTCCTGGTGCTCGTCCAGGGCCGACCGCGCTTGCTGAACGGTCTCGCCGAGCTGGCTCACGCTGTGGTCTACGCGATGCTGCCGGGAGAAGTCGGCGGTCGAGCGCTCGCTGACGTCTTGTACGGCCAAGTGAACCCGAGCGGCCGACTGCCAATCACGTACCCAAAGCACCCAGCGAGCGCCGCGATCCCATACAACCACCTCGTGACGACGCGGTGCGGCGACAAGCCGTGCGAGATGGAGTGGACGTTCGGCCACGGCCTAAGCTACACGAGCTTTGCGTACAGCGGACTCGCGCTGAACAAAGCGCGAGTGAGCAACCGCACGGACGAGCGCGTGCGTGCGAGCGTGACTGTGACGAACACTGGGCAGCGAGAGGGGAAGGAGACGGTGATGCTCTTCGTCACGCAGCTCTTCCGCGAGGTGTCGGTCCCCGAAGTGAGGCAGCTCAAGGCGTTTCGCAAGGTCACACTCCAGCCTGGCGAGGCGCAAGAGGTCTCATTCGAGCTGACCCACGACGACTGGAGCGCGTTCGAGCCGCAGATTGGACGCGGCTTCCACACAGTCGCTGAGAGCGGCGCGTACGTGATCGCAGTGAAGCCCGAAACGGACTGCAAGGTTTACGATGAGCCATGGATGCCGAACCCGCTCTGCGCGTGGTTCTCGATCAAGTGAGAGGCTAACTTCAGGTCGTGAGGAGACAAATCCGGACGTACAGGAAGGAGGCCCCGCGTTGGCATCAGGAACTGAAGTTGTATCACGAATGAACCAACACGAAGCAGGACATACCGGTTCCTTGATGATAAAACCGGTACTTCTACGATATATATCTACACATCAGTGCCACCAGTGGTGGCAGACGGCGCGAGCTCAAGGAAGTTGAGCAGGAGCGGCAGTGCGCGCGTGTTCGCGCACCGCTTGCAGACCTCTATCAAGTACCCGTGGAGCCCGACCGTCTTCTCTTTCAAGTACGTCGGGTCGAACTTGTTCCACACGCGCGTCGCCGGCAGCGCTGGGACCTGTTCGTGCGGGATCACCTTGCGGAGCTCCCGGTGCAGCGTTGCGAACTCAGAGTACCGCCGCTGGACAATGCTGCTCCCTGACGACGACGACTTGACCTGCACGACAAACGCCGCGTACTGGACGTCCTTCTCGTCCAGCGACAGCTTGTACCCTTCGATCTTGGTGTGGAGCCACTCGCCAAGCGCACCGTCCTGCACTTCGCTACTCTCCGACATGATGAGCACCGCCGAGGGGCTGTTCTCGACGAGCTCCTTGTGGCGCGTCACCCGCGCTGACGGGATCTCCTGGAACTTGTCGAGCCACACGTTGAACGACTCTTGGTCCTTCACACGCATCTCGATCGCCGTGCCTGTGCGCGAGGCGATGCGGAAGAGGTACCCGACTTCGTAGCAGAAGACGTGGGCTTTGCGTAGCTTGAACTGACCCGAGAACTCGAGACGAGGCGAGTTCTCGTAGCACGACAGGTAGTCGTCCTGGAGCACGATCCAGCGGTTCGTCCAGCCTTCGTACCACCCTTTCGCTGCCTTTTCATTGAGAAACCCCGTCTTGCGCGCACAGAAGTAGTCGAGACAGAGCCCGTGCGGGGCCTCAACCATGTGGAACTGCTCGCTGTACAGCCAACAGTTGGACGGTGGTAGTTAGCATGAGTGAATCGGTCGATACTGGACTGGTATCAGCAATAAATCCCATAGACTGGGAACGTACCGGTTCGAGACTCGTACACCGTCCGGCCCGCCGATCGCGCTCGAGTGGAGAATCGTCTTCTGAATGAGCTTCAGCCACTCGTCGCGCACACGTGTCGACGGCGCTTTCAGCATAAACGACGCAGGCGTTCCGGACGCTGGTGTCGCTGGACGAGCAGGCGAATGCGCACCAAGTGTCGTCGGCACAGACGGCTCGTTTGACGTGACCTTGAGCGTGAACGGGTCGTCGCCGTACGTCGCTTGCGTGAGCGGATTGATCTTCACGCGCCACTTTCGACGGCACGCGACTTCGTGCACGCGCGGCAAGATATACAGCCGTTCAAGGTCCATCATCACGACGCGGTCGTGTGTGAACCCAGTGCAGCGGTCTCGGATCGACGCGTTCGCGGACAGCAGCACCTGCGTGTGCGGCGTGAGCTCGACAATGTTGCGCATGAGCCTTGGCAGCGGCTGGCGCGCGCTCTGATACCGCTGCATCTTCTCAGCGATCGGTTTGCAGATCTGCATGATCGTGAACAGCACAACATCTTCGCTCATCCAGTACGACGAGTGCGACGCCGACGCGAACGCAATCTCCATCATCCCTTGCTCGCGCTTCCGGCGCTTGAGCACAAAGTCGAGGCGGTGCGGGAAACCGTGGACTGGCGCCGTCAAGTTCTCCCAAATCTCCTGGATCTTGCCGAACGTGAAGCCTCGCACTGCGTGCGCCTGCAGAGCACCAACGGTAGGCACAAGGGGTCAGTAGAGTGGACAGACAACTCAGTCGATAACTCTTGTTCACGCACGGTTGTGAGCATACTCCAGCAGCAGCCGAACGCACCTGAATCAGCTGCACTGGTGGCTTGTCGTGCATCTCTTGCTTGATAAGCGGCTCGACACGGTAGGCGATCGGATCGATCGGGTGGAAGATGTTGAAGTAGCGCTGGCACTTGGGCATCTGGATCCCTGGCGTGAACTGACCATCGTTGATGTCCAGGTCGCCTCGCGACAGGATGAACACTGGCACCGGAGAGCTGGAGAGAGAGAAACACGCACGAATGAGTGCGTTGCTCCATGTCCAGCGTGACAACCAACACTCCACCCCCTCCTGAGCGGCGCGTACCCAGCCGCAAAGAAGTTCTCCACGTCAAACTCGAGTCCAGGGAAGTAGACGCCGTTCTTCGACCGCGAGCCCGCTTCGTGCGTCAGCAAGTCGTACGTGATGACGGACCCGAGTGAGTGCGCAAAGATCGAGACCTTGCCGTCCCAGCCCGGGTGCTCTTCCATAAAGACGTGGTACTTCTGGTTCAGCTGCTCCGTCACTGAGTCGATGATGAGCTGGCCATAGCGTGGCGAGAGGTAGTACAAGAGGTCCATGAGCGTCTCTTTGCTGAACTCGCGGATGCTGACAGTCGCACAATAGAGAGGGTGAGGATAGGGGACCCTGACCACACGCTCCATAGACACATCGATACAGCGTACCCTGCCGAGCCCTCGGGGCAGATGAGTTCAAAGATGGTGTCGAGTCCAGTTGGCTCGTGCAATTCTTCGTGCCACTCGATCGACTGCATCTCGAGCGCGACGGGAATGTCGCGGAACTGCGTCTCGAGCATGACGCGGTAGAGGTCGCGGAAGGCGTGGTTCCCGCCGTCGAGGCCCACTTGGCCGTTCCACGACTTGAGCTCGCCCTCTTTAAAGTCGACGTGTTGCCCAATACCGTGGATCACAAAGACCAAGTGGTTCAACGGGTTCAAGCGGAGCTACAGAAGAGAGGGGAAGAGGGGTTAGTGCGTGTGAAGCAGCCAACGCCAGTGTCCAGTCCATGTCAGTAGCGTACGCACCGTCGTCGGGAGGTCCTCTACGTGGTCGTCGTCGCTGTCGTAGCCGTCGTCTGTCGCAGCGTCAGCGTCTGTCAGCACGTAGTCAACGCCAGCAGCCAGCAGCTCACAGTCCCATACACACCAGCTGACGGCACGTCGAGCGGACTGGCCAGGCTGTAGCTCAGGCCGCGCTCTTCGCCTTGGTTCCTACTCTGCTGCTGGTTGTGCTGCTCCAAGTACGCGTAGTGCATCGTGAGCAGCGGAATGCGGAGCGCTGCTTGCGGAAGCAGCCGCGCAAAGTCGAGGACGATCGGCCCGAGCGTCTCGTGCGGAATGTGCTGCTGCAAGTACGTGTAGAACGCCTCGGCCGGCTCCTTCCCCGTCCCAAACTCGAACGCGTGGACTTTGAAGCGCTCAAACTCGTCGTCGTTCGCCCCAAACGACCGCTACGTCCAGTCCCGCGTGCGTCTGTCAGTCTCCAACCGCCATACAACACCACACAGACGCACGCACGCACCTTGACGCGCGCAGTCACGTTGTCGTTGAGTGCGAGCGCCTCCTTCTTCTTCGTCACGGGCTCCACGTCCTGGAACGCGGGTACCTCGCCCGCGCCATCGTCGTCGTCCGTCTCGTCGCGGCTGTCGGAACTGTACTCGGAGTTTGTGCTCTGACCCAGCGACGTCTCGGACTGCGACCGCTCGACACTGTGGGTGAACTGCTCGGGGTGCGACGCGACAATGTCGACGCTCTCCTGTCGTACGTACGCCAGTGGCGGTCAGGGAGTGCGTCCCTCTTACGAATAAACGTCTCCATACACACACACACGTACCCGAATCTTTTGCTGGAAGAGCTCGATCGTGTCAGCAAGCACGAGCTCGCAGTCCTGGAGCGCGCAGACGTTGCGCCAGATCGTGTCGCGCGTGAGCGCAGCAAGCGGCTGCTTCGCATCCTGCGCGCTCTCGCTCTCCGTGTCGAGGTTCTCGGCCTCCTCGACGAGGTGCTCGACGCGGCGCACGAGCTCAGCGACGCGCTTCGTGTACTGCGCCACGTACTCGCGCGCAAAGAACGCGCGTTCGGGGAGCTCCTCCGCGCGTGCGAATGCGCTGCTCGTGTCGTCTCTGTGGCGCACGGCCACAGCGGTGGAGGTCATCCCGCGTTCAAAGTGGAAAGAGTGATGGTCTGGAGAAAGAGAGGGAGAGGGAAATGCCGACTATGGAAGGAAGAGGCGGTCGCCTTGTTCGAGGAAGAGAAGCGGCGATGCGAAAGAGAGGATCGCAAAGCGCAAAGCGGCGCTGGTTTGATGGCGACACTCAGTCCGAGACAGAAAGTTGCGCAGAAACTGGGGGTGCGGTGACGAAAAGCCGAATGGGAAAGGGGCTTAGGAGGAGACCTGTGGTCGTTTGAACGACAGCAGGAGGACAATGCGACAGCAGATTGTGGGTTTGTTTGCTCGTTTGACCTCGTGGAGCGTCATCGCATGACGCTCCACGACCAGGACTCAAGAAGGCCTCTCAACAGAGCTGACTCAGCTGCAGGCAGCCCATGCATGACGCAACCATACAGGACGGACTCAAGCGGCTGCTCCGCATACATCATCATACTTGACTTGAGTATCACGCCCACCCGCCACATCATTCATTCATTCAAGAGCGCCGTCCTACAAGCAAGCGCCAGTTGGCGTTGCAGAGAATCGAATGAGGCGGAGGACGCGGCAGTCAGCCACCAGCTACTTGTGCGTCTCGTCTATCCAGGACATGTAGTCGTCAATGAGCACCGGCCACGCTTCGTTCTCGTCGTAGTTGGCGTACGACTCGCGCACGCGGTCGAAAAAGTCGAGCAGGAGGTCCCACGTGTCGCGCGTGACACCCCGACACGGCGTCTTCTCCTTCAGAAAGCGCAGCCACTCGGCCGTGAGCTTCTCGTACCGTGGCGCGAGCAGCAGCTCCCACATTGGCATCGCGATGTCGATGCCCAAGCTCTTTTGCCCCGGCTCCTTCGAGAAGCCAAAGCAGAACGAGTAAAACGACCGGAACGCCCGCTCGTTGCTGATCGCCTCCCGCAGCGCCGGCAGCTTCGCCTGCAGCTTCGCGACCGAGTCCGTGCCCATGGCCGCCATGCCTGCTTTCCACTCTTTCCGCGTGAACGCGCACATGTACGCCGCCTTCATCTTCCAGGCGATGATCAGCACCACAATGTCTTGCGCGTCCACGCCAATGTCCTGGCAGAACTTGAGAATCCCGTCCTCGCCAATCGCGTCCTCGTCCTCCTCTTCGTCTGCATACGTGATACGAGACCCCGCACACGTGGTGTCAGACAGAGCTCCCTGTTTGCTTACTGCGGGTTGTACTGGGCCATAGTAACAACATCCACTCGACCACTTGGGAAAACGTACCCACATACGAGTCGAACCACTCGTCCACCGCCTCGTCCGAGACCTCTGGCACGCTTCTGATTGTCAGCAGCATTGGAAAACGAAGAGAGAGAGAGCGTGTGTGGGCACTTCTCCCATCTCATACAAGTGCAGAAGCGGTGGCAGTCGAACGGAACGGAACGGGGCAAGTGCACGTACGAGCTCGCGCTGTCGCCGCCGTTTGCGTAGAATTCGTCGACGGCACGCATGAGATCCCAGCTAAAACGCTCGAGGAACGACTTGGCGACTTTCTCACTGCTCAGTAAGGGAGGGGGCGCGTCAGCGGCCTCGCAGTCGAGCACACGAGCAAGAAGCGCGGGTCGCGTACCCAGCATTTGTCGTGTTGCGGAACGCCTCCACCTTCTTCATCTTGTCGCCCGAGAGTTTAGCTGGCTGCGCACAGGGTCGTCCGGCCATCAGAGCAAGCGGTTAGAGTTTTTCGTAAGGAGAGGAAGCAGTAGGGAGCCTTGGGAGCGCACATACAGACCACGCACGCACCATGGTACTCGACCTCTATGGCGTGATTTGAATTCCCAAAGCGTGAAAGGCGAGTGAGTGAGATGGCTAAACATGCAACCAATCGTCGAATCCATAAACAGTGCTCTCAGACCTTGCGCATCAAATCCAAATGGCTCCGTAATCCCTTGGTTTTTTCGCACCACGAGTGAACGACATTGGCTCTGACTCAGAGCCAGACTTAGAGCCGCTTGAGTCTCAGATTCTGAGATTAATGATCCCGACCTGTTGGCCCAAGACAAAGAGTCGAAAATGTACGGAACGAATGCTGCATGTTGGCTTGGTTCTTGTCAATCAACGGCGGCTGCTCAGCTTCGCACACACTCATGGACCATGCCGAATGCACGAGTTGACTGCAACTTCCCCCCGCGAGACTTGACGTTGAATCGACCAGCGAGGGTTCCAGTAGCGCAAGTGCTCCCACCACAGCAGACACACGAGCACGCAATGAGAGCGAACACAAATACTGATCCTTGGAAATACGTGGCATTCATAGCGTCGATGGTAATAAAGAGAGTGACTCAGTCGAAAGAGAAACATGCAAGGCCAAAGCAACAGCACAGCAGCTCGAGCTAGCTGGCAACAAA
>JAASGD010000018.1:0-64188 GCA_023334115.1 Globisporangium megalacanthum
AAGATGATGTTGTCCGGGTTCTCAGTGTGAGAGATCCGACGAACTTCACGCGGCCACTCAGCGTCGTCGCCGTACCGAGGCTCAGCATCTTCGTGGTCCGAGCTCGGCCAATTATCCTCCTCAATTTGCCACCTGTCTTCAGACCCGCTGCTGTTGTCACTGCTCTCGCTGCTCTCACTTGTGCTGCTCTCGTCACTGGCACCAGGTTGACCACCTCACTTGCTGCGGGTGGAGGCGTCTTGCTCGACAGCGCTGGAAGTGGCGCCTCGGGTTGTGCATGTGGCTGTCCAAACAATGGAGCTGGGGTCAGCGTGTCAGGCGACGCAGTCGGGGGATCACTCGATTGAGCTGGAGCGTGCGTCTCGGCTGACGCAGGTGGCGGATCACCCAATTGAGCTGGAGGCTGCGTCTCAGCCCACGCAGCCGCTTTAGCAGCGAGAAGGCGCTGGTACTCTGCAATGGCGTGGGTTTTCATGGTTGGGGCCCGGTAAATGCGCTTCGAGTCGCGAACAGGAGCACGTGCCTTCACGCGCCTCGGCTTTCGCGATTTTGCTACTGGTTGGCTCTGCTCACAGAGTTGTGTGGGTTGTCACTGAGTAGTGTGGGTTGTCCCACACGGGGTTCTGAGTAATCTGGTTTTGATATTGTGATGACCCAAGTGGGCAGGAATATGTCATGACCGATTCTATCATTTGGACCGGGGCAAATAGGCAGGTTCTGTCTGTTTTTCTTGGTTTTGTCACTTGGTAGCGAAAGTAGGCAGCTTTCGTCATTTCCCCTCGCGTCGGCACCAGTCGATTCTCGCGACCAGCAAATGCGCCAACGTTGCAAGATTGAGTGTCGTCCTGACGTCCCGTCCCCACAGCAGCTGTCGTCGCGCCAACGCAACGTCCCAACAACAAAGCCAACAGAGCCAGCATCAAAAATCGTCCTTGACGATTTTGACATCGAAGATTTCTTCGCACCAAAAATCGTCCTTGACATCGAAGATTTCTTCGAGTTGCAAGCTCTCTCGGAACATAGCCGTCCGAGAGTACAAGTCCGCAAGCAAACACTACAGTATTGTCCATGCACGTTGCCAGTTCCAATAGATGTCAGTTCGAGGTGCACGATGGAGGGTCTCACTCAGTATGGCCGTATTGACGGCAACCACAGCGGCGGGTGCGAATGCGATGGCGTGCTTGTGCTGGACTGGCGATGATATCGATAAGCGCGTAAGCAATGTACCAGTACGACGTTGACAACAACCCACGTTGGTCACCCCACAACGCCACGTTGGTCACCTCACAACGCCATGTTGGTCACCCCTGAAAGACAGGGCTGTCGTGGCGACGAAACGATGACCTCACAACGCCTGCTTGCTTGGTTGTCTGCCGTTCCCATAACAAGCTCTTAAGGCCGTGAACAGCACTCTCTCTTTAGCTCTCGTCCCAATCTTCGTCGCCATACGACTCCTCTGCTTCATTTCTACGTGCCGAGTCGTTCATCTTTGGGGTGGGAAGCTTTCGCACTGCGTCTCCGTCACTGCGTTCTTCCAGTCGTGACTCGTCGTCCGTCGCGAGCTCTGGTGGTTCGACTGCATCGGTCGCTGTCTCTTCTTCTCGCGTCGTGTTCATCGGACCTTCATCGGCAGTCGCGGTGACAGGCAGTGGCGATGGAGTCTGGGTTCGTGGTCGTCCGACCTCCTCGGTGCTGTCACTCAGCTCGCCCATCGCTGGCAGATCGAGCGATTCGTAGCTGTCGTCATTGGCGGGTACTCGACTAGCGCCGGCGCTCGTCCTGCTCGCTGAGCTTGTCGGTCTCCTCCGCGCCGAGAGAATCCCTAATATCGCGCTCGTGCCGTCCAGACCGTACCCGTCAGAGTACTCTGCCGCATCACGAAGTTTCTTCTCCAGTAGCACAGCGAGTTCTGCTTCCAGCGACGCGTTCTCGTCTTCCGCTTCGTGCGCCGCTTTCCAGCACAACGCACGCCAGTAGTTGGGCAACTCCAGCGTGTTGTCACACGTCTGCCAGGCAGGCCACGGACATCACATCACGTGTGAGACTTGTCGTTGTTGCCTCATCACACACACAAGATGATGTAGCCCACAGTGTCGGACAACGTACATGCGACTGTGGCAGCATCAACAGGATCTTTTCGTTCTCTCCAGCAGTGACAGTGGCGAACGGCATCTCAATGCGCATGAACTGCACACAAGACACGGTGGCCGTGAGCCAACATTCGTCCCACACGAGCGAGAGCCATCCTTGATGAAAGCAAGCAGCTCCACCGTTCGATCCGTACCTCTGTGCCCGGCAGTGGCAACGTCTCGACTCCAGTGACAAACTTGACAAACTTGCGCTTCAATGGCGGCTCAAACGCGTTCACGACGCGCCAGAACACCCGTCGAAGCGGCTCGCACGCGACAAAGTCCGGATCCAGCGCCACTCGGAAAACCTCGCTAATGTTAAAGTCGGCGTCGCGAGTCGACGTGCTCCCACAGACCACGGCCGCGAGGTCGTCCGAGTCGATGCTAGCAGCGTTCAGATCTGTGAGCGAGAAGACGGTGTGGAAGCCCGCACGCAGCTCTTGAAACTGCCACCCGACGTTCGACTCGGGCCCAAACTGCTCGGCGACAGCACGCTCAATGTACTCGTCGGCAGTGAGCGATGCGTCCGCTTCTTCGAGCTCCAAGAACGCTTGAAAGTCCGACCGAGACATGGTCTTGAGCGCGACGAGCGAGTCGTGCAGCGTCGAGTCCAACGAGCGCACCTCCGCCAACGACACAGAGTGCGACTCGTCAACGAGCAGGCGGAAGAAGAGCCGATGGAGCGGGATGTCGATTGCAATGTAGTGCGCGACTGCCACTGCCAAGTACCAGCCGTAGAAGCGCAGGACGCGGCGGTTGTCAGGTCCGTCGGCAGTGTGAGCATTGAGCCAGAAGCTTTCAGACGCTCGCATGTGCTCGAGGAAACAGGGTCGCGGCCGTCGCACGGTGAGCTCCGAGACCAGGAAGGATTGCCTTGACGTCACTGCTCTGTCCATCAACACGGTGTCGTCGTCCACGACCCGATTCACACCGCGAACGATGCTCTGGTCTCCGCTAGACTGCCACGAGACCTCGTAACCGGCGAGCACGTGACGACCGAGTCCTGGCGCAACGAGTTTGTTGTCCTGGACATCGACCGAGCTCTCGCCGACAATCGACGTGTCGAGTGCGACGTCCGTCCACTTTGCCGCCATCTCGCTCGAGATGAGCGTGATCCACTCTTTCAGCGGCCCTTTCCCTTCCCCTTCCTCCACTCGCACGCCGTCAACGACCTTCTCGCCAAACAATGACCGAAAGAACGGGTACAGGACGAACTGGAACCGCTCTACGCTCTTCGCTTCAAACACCTTGGACGACACTGCGACGGTGCTTGACTCGAGGACATTCCCACGCTCGCACACGATCGACAGCTTGGGGAACGTCGCTGCGTCGTCCATGGCGTCTTCGCTGCCACTGCTGACGCCGGCGATCGCTGCGAGCAGCAGGGTCTTGCACGTCGGGTCCATTAAGAAGACTAAGTCGTTCAGATTGGACGACGTCGTTGCGAACGCTCGCGCTATCCGACGCCAGCTCGATGGCAGCTTCTCTCGTGGTAAGTTTACCAAGTAGGGATAGTACACCATGACGAGTCTGCTCACGCCTGTTGACACCCGCGCGCTGCTGTCGTTGTCGTCGTTCGTTGGCTCTCGAAGTGAGCGGATGAGGTGGAGAAACTCGAGCGCCGTTCTCAAGTGCGACCAACTCGAGCTGTCGACTCCGGCAAGCACGCTTTCCGTGAGCTCGAGCACTTCGTCGACTTCGATCTCAGAGACCAGCGAGTTCAGAGACTCGAGCGCGCGTTCAAGCTGGCTCGCGAGGTACCCGTACACACTGTCGGCGATACACACGCATTCGTGCCATAGATACTGAGCCAGCTGGGTCGCCTTTGCTGCTGTCATCAGCAGTAGCTCTTCCGTTCCCTTCAGCGCTGGCGACAGGTGAAACGCAGCGAGCGCAGCATAGAACGAACCCGCTAGTGCTGCATCGAGAGGCTCGTGGCTCTCCATCGCTGCCATCACGAACTTCTCGTTCGTCCAAGAGAGGCAGTCTGCGATCGATATCGTCATGTCGGGTGCGGTTGAACCAGATTCTTGTGATAGCTTTGTCATGGCTGCGAGCAACTGGTGGCTCGGACTCTCGAGTCCCAAAGTGTGTGGTGGATGGGGCAAGGTCGTGCCGACTTCAGTTGGGACTTGGTCGCTGTCGTCGGTCTCCGTCTTCTGGTTGTCGTCTTCGTCAAGAGACGTTGGAGCGCTGTCTTGAACATCAGACTCTCTTGATGGATCATCGTGTTCTGATAGCAGTCCTGGCTTCTCAAACGGTTCGGTTGTAGCTTCTTCGATGTCGACTCCGTCAGTGAGGTCACCTGAGCGTAGATCAGCAGCCTCGTGACTGCTCTGGTTCTCTGTCGATCTGTCCATGTCATCGTCACCATCACCGTTGTCACCAGCATCGTCGTCGTCAGCATCATCGTTATCACCATCGTCGTCACCGCCAGTGTTGTCACCCGGGTCGTTGGCGCCAGCATCGATGTTCCCAGCTTCGTCATCAAAGACATCGTCGTACTCTGACGCAGAGCGCTCTCTGTCTCGCGCACTGAAGCACCCTGGCTCGTTCGTTCTTGCTGAAAGCTCTGTCAACTGCTCCAGCTCATCATCCCCTCGTGCGACCACGAAAGTGCGGGGCAGAGCCACCAAGTCGCTGAGGCTTTCGTCGAGCATGTGCACCAACTCGTCCGCAGAAGAAGTGTCCAGTCCCTGTCGGTCTGGCGCTGCACTCACGTCATCGTCGCCCTCGTCACTATGATATTGCGCTTCCTGTTCATCGTCGCTTGGTGCTTCGACTTGATATGGCTCGTTCTCGTCTGCGTCTTCGACTTCCTCGTCCTCAATCATCATTCTGTTTGCATTCGGGTCGTCTTCAAGCTCCACGAAGTGTATCGTTGCTGCTGTCGCATGGTCGCTGGCACCGATCTCGTGTTCGTCAGGATCAGAGGTTGTGTCCTCGGGCCGCTCGCTCTTTCGAGTATCCAGGTCATCATCATCGACGGTCTGTTTCTCGAACCCGTGGTCGACATGTTGGTAGACCGATCGCCCGGTATTCGACGCCAGTTCAACCATCTCTGCGATGATTGCCTGGGCCGCCAAGACGCGGCCGAGTTTCTGGCTGGGTCGGATCAACAGCGGGTTCTGTTGCCGGTAGCACTCGAGGAAGACTCCCCGCGCCTCGAGCGCTGGCTGTGCAAAGTCCAAGTCGCTGTGCATCTTGAGAAAGTAGTTGCGCTCCCGCCAGAGGAACGGAGGCGGTTTGCTGAACACACCACGCACACAGTGTGAGAAAAGAGATGTGAGCCTTGCTCGAACTAGCCGGAGTGCAGCAAGAAAACGACTTTTGACGCACTCTGCTTTCGCGCCGGCCTCGAGCATCCACTCGACGATCGCTTCCACGCACTGAATCCCCGTGAGTTGAAGCTCCTCTGCGAGCGTCTGCGCCATCTTGGTGGCGTCTCGTGCGTTCGTCATGACGCCAGACGCGCCATTCGAGCGACCGGAAAGACTCGGTGGGGCGAGGGTCATGTTGGCTTTCGCACGCATTCGCTGGAACCCTGCGCTCGCAGACGCCGACGCCGATGGAGGGTCTGTAGGACGGGAGGGCTGGAAGAGCGACTCTTGGATCGGCGTGCACAGAATGAGCGCGTTCAGTTGGTAGAGCGCGTTCTCACGGCTCTCGATCGCTTTCAGCGCTTTCACTCGGAGCTTCTCTTCGTTCGACGGTGGCAGCCGAGTCGCCTGTCATTTGGCGGTACGTCCGTTCGTTCAGAGTTCAGACTCGACATACAAGCTGGGTGGGTCGCTAGCTGCATCTGTGCGCGTACGTACCGTCCCCATGGCCTCTGGGACGAACCCGAGAGGCTCCAGCCTTCCATTCACAGGCTGCTTTGCCTCCTTCGCTTTGCGTCGGACCTCGTTGTTGCCTACAGTGTCAGGTCGGGTCATTGGACGCACGCAACGGCGAGCTCAGCAGCGATCGTAGCGCCCACTCAGCGTTTCAATGCCACCACAGCAACCACGTGTTCTCGGTCGCACGCACCGTACTGGAGCCGTTCGTCGCGGATCTTCCGCTCCTTCCTATGTTGCGCGACTGTCGGCGCCTTTGGAGAGTTCGCTGCGACAACGACAGCGCGTTCTGGACGCGAGAGCTTTGTCGTCGCGTTCGTCGGCTTGTCGCAAGAGAATCGGTCGTTCCACCCGGCCTCTCGGAGCTGCAGCTGCTGCTCGGTCGGCGAAGGGAGCTGCTGGAGCCGATGGGTGCGATGCGGACGTGTCGGCCGGTGCTTCATCTTGGCTGCCGTCTCTTGCTGGTCCAGCAGCTTCTTCGCCAGCTTTTCTCGACTCGGCGTCGTCATTCACTCACAGCAAAGCACTCTTGCTTGCGACAGAAGCGAGCAGATACGGATATAGGCGGCAGTTGGACATGAAACGAGTGCTGCTCGACACAGTTGAGTTGACAAAGTCGAGCGTTTCACCATCTACAGTACGACACGAGCGCCTCGCTCATCCACTCGCCTTCTTCGTCTCTCGCTTCACGTTCGCCTTGAGCGACGCTTTGCACTGTGCGATGGCGTCGAGCTCAGCGTGCAACGCAGCGGCCTCAGTAGCGTCTGGCGTGGCTCGCAACGCCTTTGAAAGCGTCCGTTCCCGCTCACGGAGAGCAACGAGCAGTCCGTGCGCTGGCGCAGCGTGAGGCTTCCTGGCTTGAAGCACCTCCTCACGCGCCGCCGTCGGCGTTGCCTCCACGTCGGACATTTCTACAACAGAGAGGCGTTGGGCGTCAGTCACTAAAGCCGTCCTTTAGGACGGCTTAAACGTCAGCACGACAGAGGTCGCGGCCGCACCGTGGAAACTCGAGCCACCGACGTAGAGCCCGCCCGTGCAGAGCAGGACGAGCCAGAGTCCGGTGCTGTGGTAGAGCCGTGGTGAGAGAAAGTGCGTGCGGAGCTTGGCTTTCCACTGCTTCACGACCGTGCCTTGCTGGTTCGAGCACGGCTCGCACTGGGGATAGAAGCGGAACGCGACCTTGTGGCCCACGAGCCGCCGAAACACGCTGCTGTCTCGGCGCTGGGCGACGCTGGCATACATCACAGTAGCCACATCATCTCAGTCTCTCGTCAAAGTCTTCTCACCGCTACCAAGAGCTCCGCAACACAGCAACGACTATCGAGAGCCACATACAGTTTGGGTGGCATGTGGTCTGCGTGGAACTTGACGCCGCGCTTCACGCCGCACGTGTGGCAGCCGTAGAGCCGCCCGAACTCTTGGATTACGCCGCGCTCGATCGGCGTCGCGTACTCGGCAGTCGCTGGCAGCGACGCTTTCTTCAAATGGAACGCGCCTAAGTGCGAAAAGTTGCTCGGCGCGAGCGCGGTCAGCCGCCCGCCGAGCATCTTGAAGCAGAGCAGACCCATGAGCATGTACACTGGGTACGGCGCGTCGCGTATCGTTTCTATGCGCGCGGTCAGCTTCTGCTGCGCGCTGGCAGCGAGCGACTGCGGCGGCGGCGCGGAGGCCCAGAGCGCTGCGAGACCCGTGGCTGCCTCTGTACGGCTGCGCTGGAGCACTGCAAGCTCCCAGACCTCGCGCGGCAGCGACGCAAAGTGCAACGCCGCAGCTGAAGACGCCGTCACAGCTGCGCCGCCTACAAGCTTAGGCAGCACGGGCGTCGCAGCGCCAACTCGCAGCACCTTTTGCGCCGCCTGCGCAGCTGCGACGCCGACGTAGAAGATGGCGCCGCCCGTGGCCGCGTCTGCTACGTGCGCGCCGAGCGTCGCGTACAGCGCAGTGGGCTTTTCGCCAAAGAACTGCTGCTGGAGCGCGCGGCGAGCGTCGGCTGCTACCTCCCGCAAGAGCTCCATGTGACTGAACTGTTTTTCTGTTGTGAAAAAAGCATGACGACAATTCGTTACAGCAACAAGTTCGGCATCAATGTTGTGGCGTTAGGCAACGTAATTAGTGCAAGTTGAAGTGAAACCGTCAGTTTCAATGCGCGAACACCTTCAAAAGGCAACAAAGGTGCCAAGAGATGCCAAGGCGCATCCAGGGACCAGCGACGTCGACCGCGGCGGCGACAGGCGTGACGCCGAACGAGGAGCTGAGTCTAGATGAGGCGAACCGGCGCACGTCGCTAGCGTCCCGCCTCGAAGACCTCGCGCACCACGACGCGCTCGCACAGGCAGTCAAGGAGGGCCGGCCCGAGGTGGCCGCCTGTCGCCGCGTGCTCCTCAAGCCGCCCGCTCGCCGCTCGCTCGACGACATCTACTCGGTGCGCGCTCGTCCTCGTTTGTATGGCTGCTGTTTGCTCGGTGCTCTTACAGGGTGGATGGGGGCAGCTCAAGTCGCTGCTGGCGGCGTCCAAGCTCCTCGACTTCTTCTCGAACCTCGACGCGTGTACGTGACGCTCTGAACGGACTTGTAGTCACGACAACTGCGGCAGGAGACTGACCCGCGGACCTAACCGGACGCACTGCTTGCCTCTCACTCTCTCGCTCGTTGTTGTGTGTATTGTATGTGTTGTCCCGATCCAGACAAGGTCCGTGCGTTGGTATCAAGGGCATTTACGTATGGAATTCTCAAAAGGGCACGCGAGGACGTAACGCGAGTGTCTGACTACAGATTGACCGTCTGTACCAAGCACTGGCTCTCGTGACGTTCACGGAGAAAGGAGCCTATGTCTTCCGGGAGGTGCGCAGCCTTGGAGCGAGGACATGACCGTAGCGATGCTCGCAGGGCATAACAACTGACTCGGAAACGCGTGTGCACAGGGAGACCCCGGCGACAAGTTCTACTTGGTCTTCTCCGGCCAAGGTGCGTGTTTTGCAGTCTTGCTCACCAACCCCTCGGCAACCTCGACTCATGATTGCCGCACATAATCATTGACTGACTGACTGACTGACTGTGAGCGTATGCGTGGCAGTGGAAATCGTCCGTCACGATACGGATTCATTTGACTCCGTGATACGTCTCGCGCGACTGAGTCCGGGCGACACGTTTGGAGAACGAGCGCTGCTTTCAGAAACAGATACGCGTGCAGGTGCGGTGGTGCTACCGCTGTCCGCTGTTGGCGTTGGCACTGAACAGAGAGTGGGTCAAGAAGCAGCAGTGATTCTGCATCCGAGTCTGACGGAGACAGCGTGACATGCCCGAACTGTCGTCTCACAGCCTCTGCTGTCGTCGCGGGCGACCGCGCCGAACTCGTGTACGTCAGCCGGGAGCTCTTCCAGGAGCTCCTCCGAGAGGCGCAAGATGCAGAGGCAGGGTCGAACTCGCTCGAGAAGCGGTTTCGATCCAACAAGGACATAATCCGCAACATCTTTGTCCGGCACTCGGCACAACGGTCCGAGAAGGACCTCAAGTTCGCAGTCGAGTACCTCAAGAGCGTCAAGTTCTTCTCGCGCTTCTCGTTTGAAGTGCGCAAGCAGCTGTGCAAAGCGATGCGGCTGATCAGCGCGGTGACAAACACTGTGCTGTTCGAGGAAGGGCAGATTGGGAGACATTTCTACATCATCTTCTCGGGCACTGTCGAAGTCAGCATCCGCTCCAAGGATCGGTTTGGAGAGACGTCGGAGAACGTTGTGTCGCGGTTAGGAGAAGGCGATTACTTTGGCGAGCTGGCGCTGTCAGAGACAGACGGCATCCGGCGAGCAACGGTGGTGTGTGCAGACTACTGCGAGCTGCTCGTGCTGAGCAGAGACCAGTACGAACCGCTGGTCAAGAAGTACCAGAACGAGTACCACGCGCAGTACGCACATCTACTGCGGAAGAACGCGTACTTTATCGGCCCCGAGTGGGACGACAACACGATCGAAGGCATGTGCTCCGTCATGACAGAGAAGTACATCCCGTTTCAAGGCGAGATCTGCAAGCAGGTACGGGTGTGAGGGAAGGGCAGCGAGTCGTCATGGCCACCGTCGCAATTCGTTGCTGATGTTGCGTCCGAGAGCTGGCTCGTAGGGCTCAAGAGCAACCGAGATGTTCATCGTGACAAGAGGCGAGTGCCGCATGACCCACGAAGGCAAGCATCCTGTCACGAACGAGCCACAGGTGTACGAATTAGGTCGTTTTGGACCGAACTCCATCATCGGATGTGCAGAGTACGCGTCTGTTGTCTCCAGCGATATTCGTTGTGTCGAGTACGTTGGGCATCCATTCACACTGACCATTCTGACCGATGTCTTTGGCGTGTGTGGGTTGGCTCAGAGCATCTGCAGGCAAATTCAACGACATCTTCGTCCGAGACTACTCAGTATCTGCAGAGTCGCCCGTGAAACTCCTCGTACTCTCTCGGTTCGACATCTTCCACCTCATGTCTCCCGAGGCGCGGGAGAGTCTGCAGCGTTCCGAAGCCGGCTTTGTAAGAGAGAGCATTGAAAGCAGAGCACTCAAGACCGTCGCATGGGAACGGTATCGAAAGAAGTTTGTCGAAGACATTATCGCGTCGAAGCGAGCAACGAGCGGGATCCAGTCAGGTCGGGCGTCGTCCCGGATGACCAAGTCAACGTCCACGCCAGTGCTGCCGACCGAGAGAACTTCACTGAAGAAGCTGGTCGAGCCAGGAAGTTTGACGATGAAGATGCATCGAATCGGCATGCACGGGAGTCCGAATGGGAAGGCAGCTACTCTGATCCAGCCCGTGCCGACTTCGAATCCGAGTCGGCATGCTCTCAATAAAGACGCAAGAGAAAGACAAGCGAGTCTCGACACAGTGAATGAAGATCGACAGCGGCGGTATTCCGACTCACTCCTGAGTCCGGTGGGAGACGCGGACAATCGGAGTTCGCAGGTCGACAATGCAAGTCATGCGATAGGAACCCTAGAGCTATCGCGTCGGCGATTAACGGCGCCAGATATGGCGGCAGCCACGAAATCGGCACTGCTGAGCCTGCCCAACAAAGACGCGCCGAGCAAGTCTCCGAACAACGACACATCTTATCGTAACGACGACGACTCGGTGAGCGCAACCCAGGCGGCGCATTCGAGTGGACTGCAAGCGACGTCGGAGCGGACGAAAATGACCAGGTCCGGGAACCCGAATTCCAAGCTGGCGCGATCCCGCACGCTCGTGGTACTGACGCCTTTGGAGGGCTCGCAGTCCCCAATCCCGTCCAACAAGCGTCTGCACGACCCGTCCATTGTGTCGGGGCGAGCGAACCACCGCGTGAGCACGAAGACACTGAAGCCAGAGAGATCAGTAGACGCGCTCAGTCCGGTACAGGCCAAGGTCTCTTGTGCGAGCACGATCTGGAGCCCCGTCCACGGCGTGTGCCAGCCGTTCAGTCTGCTCGGCTTTCTAAAGGAAACGCTCGTGCTGACGCAAGCAAGTGCATCCAGTAGCAGCAGAGCACGGAAGCTGCAGCAATCCGGAAGCGCGAGTGCGACCGATGCTGACGGCCCGAGCGCCACTGCAAACGAGCGCGAGGCCTCCAAGTCCGAGACGGTCGTCGCCGCATTCCGCGTGTTCGGCAAGTTCCGGGACTTGAGCGAAGCGCTGCACACGTTTCGGCTCGTGTGCGGCACTGAGCAGGTTCGCCCCGCCGCGGACACGACCGACACGGGCTTTTTCGCCATCTACAAGGAGGACGAGATCACGATGGTGCTCGAGAACTTCTTCTCCGAGACAGCGACACCTGCACCGATACCAGCCCCAGCGACTTCCCCACTCCTAGGAGAGCCAACACCGCTGCTCGCGTCTTCGTCCGCCTCGCACCAGTTCCGAGCGGGTGACCTCCTCCACGGCACTGGCCAGCGGTTCGCCTGTGTTAGCGTCACCCTCGCGCTCCCAGCGACCACCATCGAGAGCGTCGTTGTGCACGTCTACCAGTGCTTTCCGACACTGCAGAGCGCCACGCGGTTCGCCAAGCACATGGCGGCGTCCGCCGGCACAGTCGCGCCGCTGCTCATCGTGCCGCTATTTGAGTGGATCCCGGTCGCCGACATTGAGCGCTTCGACGCCAAACACGCTGACCTGGAGCAGGCGCTTGAAGCCATCGCGGCGGCTGGGGCGGACGGCTACCGCAGCACGTGGAAAGCGCGCAAGGACGCCGCGAAGAAGGCGCGGGCGCGGCACCCGCCGCAGCGCAGCAAAGCGTGAAGTTCCCTCTGCTTTGTCACTACCACGAAATGGTCCTGTGCAGCTATTCCCGACTGATTCTTTTTCTCAAAGCGACAAAGAAAACAGTCGGCGATGGCACCACGCAACGCGCAGACGCCTGTGCGCCTCAACGTGTACGACCTCTCGCCCGCGAACGACTACATCTCGGGTGCGTTGCTTTGTGTGGGTGGTATTGGTGCTCTGGACGATGCTGTGGTTTTCCTGGAGCTCCTTTGCTCGCTTGAACGTGGATGATGCTGACGCCAGCCGTGTTTCGGTGCTTGTGACTGGTTTAAGCGCTCGGCGTGGGCTTGTTCCACAGCGGCGTCGAGATCGCTGGCGACGAGTACTCGTTCGCGAGCGGCGCAGGGATCTTCACGACAACACCGAGAGAGGCAGCAGGTGTGTGTGGGAGCGAGAAAGAGGTGCTCTCGAGTTGACACTCGACCGCCAGACTGACAATCGATCTCTCCTCGTGCCCTGCCCGACAAGGCGCCGTCTTCCGCGAATCGATCGAACTCGGCGTCTTCCATGGCTCGTACACGGACGCTAAACAGCTCGCGCTGTCGCTGCGACCAGAGTTCGAGGGCGACAGCTACAACCTGCTCACAAAGTGCGTGAACGGCCGAGCATTGTGCTGCAGTACGCATCGAGTCTGGGCCGACCAACTGACTGACTCACCGAGGTGTGCGGTTGCAGGAACTGCAACACGTACTCGGAGGCGTTGAGCCAGCTGCTGCTGGGGAAGTCGATCCCGGCGTACGTGAACCGCGCGGCGTACCTTGGCTCGTTCCTGAGCTGCCTCCTGCCAGCGGACGCCGGCTCGCAGGCTCCGGTGGGCGACACGTCGTCAGCGTCGACGCGACTGACGAACGGCCACCCACGTCGCTCGGACTTTATCTACTCGCCATTCGCTGGTGCGGCCACCGTCACTGCTACGCTTACGTGTACACTCTCGCTACACTGTTCTTACTGGTTGTGCTTTACATCGTCTCATGTTATGCTTGTGGAATAGGCACTGGACAAACGGTCGGAGGCGTTAACGGCAAAGGTCATTCTAGCGAGACCACATCGCTCGAAGACCGCCGCGAGAAGCTACGACAGGCAGCGCTCCGGCGGTTCGAGAGCCGTCAAACCGCAGAGTAAAGTGACATCCTCTGCTACTGTACCAACCGCCTTCAGCTCGGTAATGACACGTTGCATCTCAAGCTACTCAGTGTTCAGTTGCTGTGGCTGCCACCGGTGACGAACAACCCAACCCCAACTCTCGTTCGTTACAGACCCGGCGCCTCTTGGCACAGAAGACACTAAAGTCAGACGTGGCGTCAGGCAAGCAGAGCAAGAGAAACAAGCCGCCATGAGCAAAGCTGCTGCTGCTGCGTCGCCTGCAAAGAAGGGCGGGCGAGCTGTCGCGAACAACGGCGCAACTGACGACGCACTCGTCGCTTCTGAGCGCGTCGAGCGTCTCGAGAGCACGGCAGTGAACCGCGAGAGCGCGACGCACGCAGCGTTCGCTGCGAGCCGCCAAGACGACTTTGTGTTCGCCCCGTCGCCCCAGTACGTGCGCCTCCTGAACGACTACTGTCGATGGGACTGCACAGCGAACCACTCGCGCGTGCTGGCGATCGTGAGCCAGCCTGGAGATGGCAAGTCGGCGCTGCTCGCGCACTGGGCGGCGGCACGGCGACAGTCGGACGACGGCGCGCACGAGCTCATCTACGAACACTACGCTGGCAGCTCGTACGACAGCGTGCGCCTCTCGCTCTTGCTCTTCCGCTTCATGACCCAGATCAAGACCACGTACGCGCTGCGCGACTTTGAACTGCCGCGCGAGCACGAAGAGGAGAAGCTCAAGTTCTCGTTTGGGCGGTGTCTCGAAGCCGCCGTCGGACGAACAACTCCTCTCACGGGCGCGAACGCCAAGTTCAAGCGGTAAGTGGCGGCCGTGAACCTTCCAAGTGGTAGAGGTGTGGGTGGGACGAGATGGCAACGACACACCGACGAAGCAAGCGCTAACGTCGTTGATGGCGTGCCGTTCTAGGATCGTCCTCGTGCTAGACGGCATCGACTGCGTCCGCAACGAAGACGGCGGGGACTCGCTCTCGTGGCTCCCGACCGCGTTCCCCGCGAGCGTGCGCATCGTTGTCTCAGCCACGCAGACGAGCGCGCGTGGCACGAACCACCTACGCTGCTGCAAGTGGGTGCACCGAAAGCCGTTCGTCTTTGACGACGAGTACGTGTTGCTGAGTGTGTGTTGCGTTTGTCGCTCTACCCGTTGCGCTGCGGTGGTCGCAGATGCGTTCAACTGACGCTGATGGACGTGTCGGTCGTCGGCTGAGTCGTGCAGCGAGGACCTGGTCTACGACTCGTCACTGCCGGTGCACGACCACGACTCGCACACGATCCGAGAGCTGCGGAGACGCCGCGCGTCCTTCGTGGTCGTCGAGCCACTTGACGAACCGTCGTGTCGATCGATCTTGCAGGTGAGTGCGAGAGCGTGAGCTTGTTTCGTTGACTGCAGATGTGTCTCCAACCCCACGACTGCTTCTCCACTGTGTGTGTAGCTGTACGAGCACAAGTTTGGTCGTACTCTAGACCCGGACGAGCGCGAGGCGATCGTGGCTTCGCTCGGCAGCTCGAGCCCACTGTACGTGCGTCTGCTGCTGCACGCTCTCGAGCTCTTCGAGCCAACGCAGGACGGGCCCCGGAATAGGTGGCTCAAGGCTGCGAGCCAGACCAGCGACCTCCACGTCGTGTACGAGATGCTCATGAAGCAGTGGAACGAGATCCTGCTCGCCGACTTGTTTGAGCAGTACCACAAGTGCAAAGCCACGGCGACGGACGCGATCAGCAACCTCTCGGCGATCGCAGCGACGACACACAGCAGCAGCAACAACTATAGCAACGGCGGCGATGGCGGCGAGCGAAAGGTGCAGCGAAGAGCGACGAAGCGAGACGTTCCTAGCGAGTCCCACGGCGTAGCAGCTGCTGGCGCCTTGAATCATGCCGCGACGACAGGACACTCACCAGAGCTGGCGGAGATTGAAGCGCTGCAGACTACGATCGAGCAGCGCGCGCTGCTGGTGCGCCACACGCTCTCGCTGCTTGCCGTATCGCGGTACGGGCTCTCGGATGCGGACTTGGTCAAGCTCTTGGGCGATACTATCCCGAAGGCAGTGGCGCAGCAGCTGCTACGGCTTCTCCGCCCGCACTTGATGCAAATCCGCCGGTCGGACTGCGGCCTCAAGGCGGCGATTGGGATGGGTGCTACCGCCTCCGCTTTCACGACTGACGCCATGCCGGCGGTGGTGCTGCTGAACGACTTGAGCCACAACCAGTTCCGTCTGATCATCCGATACGGCTTCTTGCGCGACGACCACTTGCGCAGCTGCTACTATCGCGAGATCGCGACCTACTTCCAAGGCATGGATGCGTGTCAGCGACGGGTGGACGAGCTGCCTGTGCAGCTCGAGCGGTGCGCGCTCTGGACGTCACTCCAGAGCGAGCTCGTGGACATGCGGATGTTTCAGCTCTGGTGGAGCGCACGCAACCGCCAAGAGATGTTTTCGTACTGGATGGTCCTGCGCACGAACGCGTCGCTCCACGACCCGGTCGACGACTTTGTCCGGTCACTCGACGAGTTCGTCGTGCGCGAGAGTCCGACCGCAGACCAGCTTCTCGCGCTCTGCCTCACCATCACTGACTTTCTGCGCACGTGGCAGAGCATCGACGAGTGGCAGAGCGGCCACCTTGCGATCCATCGCCCCGAACCACCTCAGCTCCAAGAATTCATCACTGGGCTCGGCAACTTCTCCACTACGCACCTGGCCGCGACTGACGCGCGCAAGATCCAGCATGACATCCACGCGCTCTGCATCCACGCCGACGACGGCTACTTTGTGCGGCGCTGGCTTTGGACGCAGTTCCCGCTCATCGCGGTGGCGTTCGAGAGCCGCTTCCTCCGCAACGTGCTCGCATCGCGGTTCCCTCTAGGCGCTGGCAGCAGCACCGACGGACAGCCAACGACGTTGAGCGACGACAACCAACAACAGCAACAGGCAGACAGTTTAACGCTGAGCGACAACGCGTTCCAGGTTCCACACGCCGCTTCGACTGGTAGTGGCGCGAAGAGCAGTGTCGTGTTGCCAAAGTCCGAGAAAGGCAAGACCGGCTGCCCGGCGGTGAAGCGCAAGGCAGTGAACACCAGAACGGCTCTGCCGACCAGTGTTGGATTTGGCAGCGGCAGCGGTGCTTCCAGCGCACCTTCTTTCGACGAAGACGACTTTGGCGCGTTCGAGTTTCTGTCTCCAGACAACGCAGAGGTCGCTGTCGGGTCGGTTCCGAAGCTCGAGGTTTGTTTCTTGTGGGGCGTGTCTGGGTTTGGGTTTGCAGCCATCGCTCTCGCTCCACTAACACCCATCTCCCACTCGCGTTTGCTTGATGGTTGTTGTCTTGGCCAGTCGGAGCTCCTGGAGCTCCGCATGCGATACGACAAGCTCAAGTTCACGACAAAGGAGAAGAGGGAGGCGCTGCAGGCGCTCGAGTCACGGCTGCTGGACACAAAGGCGCACGCTGTGGCAGCAGGGCAGAGCAATGATAAGGTGGACGAGTTGCTTGAGCTCATTCGCCACGCGAACGACGAGACGCTCGTCGGCCGCCAGCGCAGCGAGTACTACAAGTGCATTCTGCGGCACTGCGAAGTGAACCCAGCACGCGACCCCAACACGATCGAAAGCGCCGAGACGGTCGTGAACCGCCTCAAGCACGAAGTGGTCGAGCTCCAGCAGCGCGCGCAGGTCGTGTCATACGAGAAGCGCCTCGCAAGCATCGAGGTGCCCAAGCTCCAGCAGGTGCTGCAGGACAAGGCGAGCATCCACGAAGCTGCGCTCGCGCGTCTGCGCTGGCGCCAAGAGCTCAACCGCCGTCTAGTGGCCAACCCGATCGCGACCAGGCTCTCGCTCACGTTCTCCTCCTCCACCTCGCCTATCTTAGCCGGAGCGAGCGGGTCGCCTGGGATGCACATCATCAAGACGCCATTGTCGCCATCAAAACAGCGCCAGTCACTCGGCGCTGCTCCTGTCAGCGCTGCCGAGTTCGGCGCGTCCGAGACACCAGCGCATGTCAATGGCGTCCGGCGCACGACGTCGACCGAAGAGCTGAGCTTCTTGCGCGCCAAAGACAAGCTCGTCCACAAGACTGAGACAGCCGTTGAGCGGCAGAAGCAGGCCGAGAGCCTTCGACAGTACGTCGGCAGCGCGTATAAGGACGACGGGATCCTCGGCACCCTGCGCCACGTTGGCATCAACCGACCTGAGGACGCGGAGGGGTACTGGCAGGACCAGCTCGACCACGCAGCACAGCTCGCTGCTGAGGAGAAGCTTGGCGAGCAACGCGTGGCCGAGCTGCGCGACAAGTTAACCGCGTTGCAAGACAATCTTGTGAATCTCAAGCTCGGCGGCAGCCGCGCGAGCAGCGAGACGATGGTGGCTGTACCAACACCAGCGGCTTCGTTAGGCGTGTCGGCGGTGGCTGTCGGCTCGTCATCGGCTGTCGGCGTGTCGGTGGTGGTCGCGACAGGAAGCACAAGTGGCGCTGGCAGCAGTGTCGTGACTGGTAGCGTCGAGGGCGTCTCCAACGCCATGGGCCTCCACGTCATCGAGCAGCAGCTTGCCGACGTGACTGCAGGAAACTTGCAGAAGAAGGAGCGAGCAGTGCGGCTCAAGGCGCTCTCCGAGGTGTGTGCTTGTGTGTGTGAGTGAATGTATCGTCGGTGGATAGGACGAGCGGTGACTGGCGTCTCACCTCTCCCCTGGTCGTGAACACTTTCCAGAAGCTGCAGTTGGGGCTGCTCCACGTTGCACAGATCATCGGAGTCGCGGCCGCACAGCGCATGGACGCCCTGTCGCTTTGCGACGCAATCGAGCAGGTCGTGCGGCTCTTGCTCGGGGATGAGTCCCACTTGCAGTCGAGCTCGTCAATGAACCTCCGCCGCAAGAACAGCGCGCGCGTGATGGGGCTCGCAGGGCAGGCGGGCGGTGCGCACGCGCTCGCATCGCCCGATGCGCGCTCAGTGGACGACAAGATCCGCTACAATGTGCGCGTGGCGAGGAGTCCTGTACGGGGGTCCATGAACCCGTACGCAGACACGACCGCCACCGCACTGTCGGATGACGACAGTGAGAGCGACGGCTCGGACGACGCTGAGCGGCGACAGACCATCAAGAACCGCGCCAAGTTGGAGCTGCTCCGGAAAGAGGCCGAGAAGAAGCGAGCCGAGAAGAAGAAGGAGAAGCGCAGGTGAGCGAACAACAACCCAACTGACCCAGTCACACGACGTCGGTTGTGTTCTTGTTGTTGTTGGTACGTGGTGGCGTGTGTCGCCTTCTCTTTCTCTTTCTTTCTCTCTCTGTCGTCCACACACACGCGCTCGCACTGAGAGAAAGCGCGCGTGGGCAAGCACACCACGAGACAGACAAGACAGCCCCCTGGCTCTTGCTTCGTCCACACGTGTGCGCTTTACTCGTCATCGTCGTCGTCGTCGTACTCGTGGACGTACTCGTACGTCTCGACAGGAGGCGCCTCCGGGACCGCGACCACGAGGCCGTCGAGGTCTTTCGACAGGACGATCTCCGTGCCGAGACGGGAGCTGTACGCGTCGGCCATCCATCCACACACGAGCGTCAGGGTCGCGACTCTCAGCCAATCTAACACACACGGTACGCACTTGGCCGAGCGGTCCTCTTCCGGCACGTATTGCTGAAGCACGTGGAGCTCCTGGTCGTTCGGGTCGGGGAGCTTGTGGATCCACTCGTTCGATACGACAACGTGCGATTGGGGAGAGACCGAGCCTATAGTCAGACGCGCCTGTGAGTCGTGATGTGCGAGAACACATACACATACATAGATCAAGAGAGAGAGAAACGGACCTTCGCCAAAGAGCGACTCCGTGTAGTAGTCGGCACGCACGGCGCTGTGAGCGCCGCCGCCGCCCATCGAGTCGTCCTTGACGAGGCCGATGTTGTTCATTTCGCACGCCTGGCGCAGCGTTTGGCCCTGACGGCCCTGCACAAAGTGCCGGTTGCCCTCGTAGTCGATGAGCACAACGTTTACGCTGTGATCGTGTGGTGAGTCGTCAGCCAGCACACGAGAGAGAAGACGAACGAACAGCAAACAGCACGTACACTTTCTCGGCCACCGTTGGCGCGGCGTCAGCGGGCAACGCGAAGCCGCCAATGTGTCGTCGGCCGACGCTGCGGCCAGCGGCCGCCACTGCACGGAGTCTCGCAAGCATCTTCTTGTCGTCACGTCACGGCACTCGCCTGGTTTGGGCTCGAGCAATCCCCTCGCTTTTTGGCGGTCCACACAAACTCAAACCAATATCACAGCTTTAGCGTGGGGTATACCGTTTTACTCTAATGTAGCTGCTCAGTATTCAAAATATTACAAGAGCAGAATCAATCAAAACTAATATTAGCGAAATAATCAGGAACATTTGACAAATCATACTATACAGTCTCCCTATTGCGAGCTTGACCAAAGCAACATTTCGCGACGGCTGGCAGGATGGCGGCCATGTACACCAAGATGACGGCCTCGGGCTCGGCGCTGGTCGTGAACCCGCGCTCGATATCACGGGAGCTGGAGGTCCGCATCGCAGCGTCCATCGCCACCGTCATCGCGAAGCACGACGCCGCGAAACTCACCACGAAGCTCGTGCGCCAAGCGGTCGAGAAAGACGTGCACGTGAGCCTCACGAACCACAAGGAGCTGCTCAAGCGCCTCATGCACCAAGAGTTCCGCAAGCTCAAAGCTGCCAAAGTACGCGCGGTCGTCGCTGCTATTTGTAAGTCGGTCGCACACTCACACAACGTGGCGTGCGTACCGTCTCGCCATTCCTTCTGTCCTTCCAGGTCGCCAAGCGCGTCGCTCCACTGGCGTGGAAGAGCGTGGAGCGCAGAGACGCGATGCGCAGAGGCCTGCACCGCGTGTTTGTGCTCTTGCGGGACGACAGTGCGCTCTTTGCACGCTTTGGACTCCACGCGATGCAGACGCTGTACGACCTCCAAGCAGTCGAAACAGTCGACATCCACCGGCTCGCGACGCTCTACACGCGGCTGCTTGGCGCGCTGTGGCTCAAGAGCGAGCAGCTGACGCCCGCGCGGTTCGAGTGGGCGTCGCCAGCATCGCCTCCGAGTGCCGAGCAGGTGCGTAGAGCTCTTGGATCCATCCCCTTTCGTCTTCACTGGCTCACACGGTCGCTGGCGTTTGGTTCAGGTTGTGGACACGCTTAAGACGCTGTTTGTCACGGAGCGCGTGGGAAATGCGTTCAGTAAACGCGTCGAGTTCCTCGAGTTCTTTGGGCGACCGGCGCCCGTGTACACTGCTGTGGTGCGTGAGAAAAGAGAGGGAGGTGATGACGATATAGTCAGTTGGTCTTGAATCAGCAGGAGACCCATCACTAGCATGTGTTATTTGTATACTCAGGACTACTTTGGCTGGGACCCGACAGTGGGGCCGCCTGACTCGGACGCCACGGGCTCTGCGTTTGTCAAGATGGCGAACGCGCTTGTCGGGACGTACTATGCGCGCTTTGTGAACGTCTCGCTCGGGTGTTCGCTTGAGGAGGTACGAACGTCCGCACTCACTGGCTAGTTGGCTCTCGTGGTCGGACCTTTTGACGAATGGGTGGTTCTCGCCGTGTTTGTATGGGGATATTGAGCAGCTCGTGGGACTCCTCCCATCGTTCTACCCGTACAAGTCCCCAAGTGACCTCTCCGCCGCTGCGTACAGAGACCAGCTGCTGCTCGTCACATCAGTCGTTGCGGTCGTCACCAAGTTTGGGACGCTTCTCTGTGAGCCGGTGCGTGGAAATCCGGCTCTCCTGACTTTGGCTGGGTCACTATTGTACCCATCCGTGACAATCTGTGACTCGTGTCGTCTGTCGTCCCTCACATCCACATCCTTGCTTCCCAGGAGCTGCTCCCGCACGAGTACTTCTTTCTGCGCCACCACCTCGTGTACCACCTCGCACAGCAGGACGTAGTGCACACGAGTGCGACGCTGCGGGCGCTCAAGTGCTTTGATGGTGCAGAGCTCCTCGTCCAAGTGCGGCGGGGGACCGCGTTCTTGCTCGCGGCCCAGCACATAGACGGGACGTGGAACAATGCAGCAGGTACCGACGATGGCGACGACGTGACCCGCACGTACTTTTCGACCGTCGGAGCTGTGACAGCGCTGTGTGAAGGCCACACGCTCGGCTTTGCGCCGTCTGTCCCTGAGCTCGCCCCGCTGCTCGAAGCGGCGCTGAATGCAGACATGAATGCGCTTGTACGTGACTGGATGGACGCTTATGGGGTGGTGGTGACTCGTCCGTTGCTCACACGCGTGACGACAACTTGTGCGTGACGCCATCAGGTGACGACAGCGTCGTCCGACTCTCAAACTGGAGCTGGCGACCTGAAGCCAGCGCCGCTGGACACGGGCGCGGGCCACGACGACCTCCAGACGCAAGTGCTGTTCTTGCAAGGGATGCTTGAGAAGGGCGGCAGCGGCAATAGCAGCAACGTCAAGAGCGCGTCGGCGGCGCTCGCGACCCACGTGGTCGACACGCTCGCGGGGCTTCCGCTCACGGTCGAGATCCTCAAGACGACGGGCGTCGGCCGCGTGATCAACAAGCTCCGCAAGCACGAGACGCCGTCTGTGGCCAAGAGTGCGACGCAGCTGGTCGCCAAGTGGAAGAAGGACTTGTTGTAGGTGGTGTTTGAAGGCTTCAGAGGTCACACGCACACGCAATTCATGTATACAACCGAATGAACCGCTTGGTCACTAGCGTCCAAGTCGCGACAACTTCCTACTCGTCGTCGCTCACGCGGCCAAAGTCGCTGCCGTCATCACCACCGCTCCGGCTCTCGGACGTCAGCGAGTGGCTCTCGTCGCCTCCTGGGTGGTTCAGCTGCTGGTGGTGGTGCAGCTGCTGCTGCTGGTGCAATTGCTGTTGGTGGTGGAGCTGCTGCTGGTGGTGATTCGGGACCGACATGTCCTGTGGCAGTGGCGGAAGCTGTAACACCTGCTCGTCCACGAGACTCGTGAGCAGCTGAGCTGGCGCCATCGTCGCGAGCGGAAACTGCTGTTGGAGCTGCTGTTGCATGCTCACAAACTGCTGCTGTTCGTGCGCGGCTTGCGCAGCTGCGGCAGCAGCCATCGCTTGGCCAAGCGCAGCTGCGCCCATTTGTGCAAATTCGTGCTGCGTTGTCATTGGCAGACTGTTGTTCACCCGCTGGCGTTTCGCACCGCCTGGCTGCTCCAGCTGTTCCTCATGCGATGCTTCAGCTGTGATTACGCCAGTATGCTCGTGGTGACTCAGCAGGTCGACAGCTGCGCGCTTCGCAGTGTTACTACTGCCTGTGGGGTCATAGGCCGCCAAGAGACTGTCGAATTGGTACCGGAAGCGCGTAATGAGCGGTCCGCCAGTGCGCACAACGAGGTCTTCCGCGTCGTCCGAGCGGCTCCAGCTGTACGAGCCGTGAAGCAGCGTCATGTTGTCAAGGAGACAGAAGCGGTGGCGCATTGACGCGTGCGAGCGCACCGAGACGCCAGCGTCGACGAGCCGCTGGATGACAGACCCTGGCGCGTCCCGTTCTTGTTCGTTTGTAATCACACGGACCCGCACGCCGCGTGTCTTGGCAGCGACAATGCACTTGGCAATGTCTTCGCACGTGATGCTCTCGACACAAATGTCCATGCTCTTCTTCGTGCGGTTCAAGTACTTGAAAAACGTGAGCGTCGACGGCCCGGGGAAGCTCAACATGCCTTCGAACGACACGCTCGTAGCGGCTTTGTGCCGGTTGATCGCTGCTTTGCCGCGACCGACAGGCTTGGCCTGAGTCTGGAGCGGCGGCTGCTGAGCAGCGACGTCAACTGCTCGGTTCATGTCGGCGTCTGCGTTCGCGTTTGCGGCCACCGCGTCGTCTCCGCCAGTGGCGGCGAGTGGTGGCTCCAGTGCGCGGGCCTTGCGAGCTCGCTGCACGACCTTGGAGAGCGCGCTGCGGTTGACGTTCATGATGTCCGCAACGTCCGAAATCGTGCAGCCTTCGTCGAGCACGAGCACGGCGGCGCGCTCGCGGAGCTGCGGCGGGATGAGCGTGTACATGCGCTTCGGCGCATTCTCGCCGCGGGAGGACTTGCGCGGCATTCTGCGCGCTGTGGACGCTCAGCGCTTTCTCACACGGGGCGGAAAGAGCGGGAATGTGGAAACGCGGGGAGCCACTCAGAGTTCTGGCGGCACTCCAAAAGCGACAGTTGGAATGCAGAGAGAATGTGCGCGTCTGCGATATATTGACCGATTCTCAAAGAATGGCTGAGAATCGGTGGGAATGTGTTAGTTGAACTGTATGTATCATTTCCCACATTCGTTTCGTTTGGAAATGTTGAGACTATCATATCTTGAAGCGGCACGCCATCACTAGGGTCATGATGGAGGCACAAGAGGGTGCAGGGAATGAAAGGGACTCGCCAGCATGGTATGCGTCCGCATCGCTGCGTGTTCAATGTGTACAATAAAAGAGCGCATGCTCGTGCATAATGGGGTGTGAAGACTGGAAGCGACTGACCTGCTCACGGTCCAATGTCGTCGTCCGTGCACTCGTCGTCGTCAAAGAAGACAAACTGGCCGTACTCGGACGCCTGCCGCGTGAGCGAGAAGCGCTTGCGGCTGTTCTGCAGCATCTCGGCTTCGATCGCTTCACCAGTCGGCAGCTTCCACGCGACAAAGCCCAGCAGCAGCGCAGCAAAGAGCGCGAATGCAGTGAATGCCCACGGCAACGCCGACGTACAAGGCCCAGCGGCTGCGTCCTGTGCGTCCAGCACTGCACAGTTGAGCAGCCGTGACTGCGGCAGCACTGCGAGCAACAGCAGCGCTACGAGCGGTCCGAGGGCTTGGCCCAAGTAAATGGCGGCCGAGAAGAGCCCAATGACGAGGTTCGAGGCCTGGGGACCGACAGTCGCGACGCTCGCGAGCGTGAGCGGCAGGCCGGGGGCGATCGCGAGCGCAGCTCCACAGCCAATGAGAGCGAGTGCGAGCGACTGCGTGGCCCAGAGACTGCTGGCGTCTTCCCAGAACACGCCATTGAGGAACGGCGGCGGTCCGAGCAAGAAGAAGCCGACAACGAGCTGGAGGAGACCGACGAGGATCGCTCGCTTGCACCCGACGTGGTGACTGAGCCACACGTACGCGACGCCGCCGAGAAAGTAGACAAACGCACTGAGCGCAAAGCCGAGCCCGACCACGACGTACTGGGCGCCGAGCACAGCTTGCAAGTGCGCGCCTAAGTACGGATCGATGAAGCCGAAACACGCCATCGCGAACATAGTCGCGACGAGAGATACAGTGCACGTTTGCGTGAGCACGTCTCGAAAACCGACCGCTGTCGCGCCGTCGTACTTAGCGGGGAAGTAGAACGAGCCGTTGTTGTTGCTCGTGGGCAGACGGGTCGAGTTGCGTCCGTAGAGTCCGTCTGGGAGACTGTACTCAATAAAGAGAAACGGCACGAGCATGACGAGCAGGATCTGTGCAACGCCGGACGCGAGGAACGGCAGCTGGTACCCCTGGTACTGGAAAAGCAGACTGCCGATTGGCGGCGCACTCACGAACGCAGCTGCGACAACGAGCTCTTGGACTGCGAGCACTTGGCCGACAGACGAAGCGAACTCGTCTGACAGCAGCGAGAACGCGCCAACGACCGCGGCGCCAGCCCCGAGGCCCTGGAGCACACGGAGCAGGACGAGCGCGTGCATGGCACTCGCGTACGCAAACGCGACGGTCGTTGTGCCGCTGAGCACGAGACCGACGCAGATGACGGTCTGGCGGCCGGCGACGAGGCTCGCAGCAGCTGCGAGGGGGCTGCTCACCATGATACAGAGCGGGTAGAGCGCAAAGAAGAGCGCGAGCTGCGCTGGTGTCATCCCAAACGTCTCGCGCGCGTACGCGGGGAAGAAGCCGACAGGGAGCGTCGAGAGCTGGTTTGTGAGGAAGAGGATGGTGGACGCAGTGAGCCAGATCACGGCCGTGCGCACGCCTGTTCCTTCCAGCAGCGAGCGGGGCGATGCGAGGGTGTCAGGAGCAGCGGTGTCCGTGTCGTCGTCCCACTCGTTCGGCGTCGAGGAGGAAAGCGGCAGCGGCGACACTCGGCTGTTCGGCAGCAGCGGCGTGCGCTCCGTCTTGATCGCGTACGCGGGAGCCGCGGCGCTCGCCGCCACGCTCGTGCTGCGCGGCATGAGCACGTGGCGCTCCATTCGTTCAGTTGGAAACGGCTGAGTGAGTGGCTGCCTTTTCGAGCTCCAGCTGATTTTTATTGGGAACATTGCGGCGGTGCCACTCGAATTTAGATGCTACAGTATACCGTATACAGTATACTGTAGTAATCGAGTGGGGGTTTGCCATGGTCGTCAATCTTCTTGACCAGCTCAACGGATATTATCAGAATCAGATCAGGTTTTATCCGTTTCAAGGTTTTTTAACCTAATATCGGGATATTCTCCCCTCCTGTGTCGACCAGCAGCTCCATCGCCTATATACTCTCGTCTTTCTTCACCAGGGACTGATCGCAGCGAGTGCGTCTTTCAGTGCGCTCCACGATGTCGGTTGCTGCTGTTGCTGCTGCTGGTTCCGACCCGCAGGTTCAAAAGACCCGTACGCCGAGTCCTCGTCGTCCGACATCAGCGGCTCCTCCAGGTCGTCCTGTTCCGAGTACTCTGAGTACACGGACCGGTCTCCAATCGACGACCGCACGTCGCTCTCGCCGCGCACTCGCGATCTCCGCGTGTTGGAGCTGGTCGGCACTCCACTGGCGCCGCCGTCGGGTCCAGTGCGTGGCTGCTTACGGGCCGAGAGCACGCGTCCGAGCGTCGCTGTCGCTTTTGCGTCAGCTGGAGTCGCCGGCTCCTCCAACGCGCCTTCACGCGGCCGCTTGATGACAAAGTAGACGGAGAAGAAGACACAGCTGAGCGCGACGAGGAACGCCACGACGAGTTCGAGACACATGATCACCGTGAGCATGCGGTGGTCGATTGGCGGAGCGTCGGGACTCGGCGGCGCCGCGACTGCCCATTCCAGAGGTTCGAGATGCATACTCGGTCAGATAGATAGATAGAGAGTGAGAGAGAATAGTCAGAGCAAAGCACAGCACCGGCTGGCAACAGGACGTTCAGGAAAGCAGCAGCCGCAAGTGTCGAGCCCACAAAGCCGTCCTCAAAGGCTTCGATCGGAGCCGCATCCTGTGACGAATACGCGAGCGCAAACGACGTTGACGCCGACACTGCCGACGCCTCGCAGACCATGTCGCGCGTCTTGTTGCGTACGTACTCCGCGACGCCCGGGAACGCATTCTGCGTGACACAACACTAGTGAGTTCCCCGCAGTCTAGCAGGCCAACCCTCCATACCAACCATCCACCCGTCAAGAGCCCAGCAAACGTACGTACGTTCGTGAACGCACGCTGGACAAAGTAGTTGTAGAGCGTCACGGTCACTTGAGTCGAACCGAGCTCCGGGGTGCACGTGAAGAACGGCGTCGGGAAGCGCGAGCAGAAGAAGTGGAACGCCTCGGCCGGCGCCAGGAAGTGCTCAGCGAGCCCCATCGCCATGTGCTCTGGCAAGCTGGCGGTCGCGTACGCAGGCATCACCCCCCGTAACGAGTGCACAGCAGTCGGTGACCGCTCTGTTGAGTCGTCAAAGAACTACAGCAGGCAAACGAGACGACAAATTGTTGGTTCGTTAGCTCGCCACTCTCGCAACAAGAGACCAGCCAGTCGTATACGCCAATGTACCTGTGATGTAGTGTTCCAGAGGCCACCGAGGGTCTGGTTCGCGTCTCCACCGCCGACAATCCCAGTCCGCAGCCGCGTTTCGACCGCACGGAGAGCTTTCACGTCCGCCAGTAGCTCCTGCCGACTCTGTTTGAACTCAGAGCACACGGACGAGTGGTCGAGCAGGACGCGTGCGATCTGAACCAACGCGTGTGCTGACCGAAGAGCGAGCGAGTTGAACTCTGTGTCGTACACTTGGAAGCCGCACGGTCCAGCCGCTCGTTGCGCACTCGTGGTCGTGTTGTCCCGCAGAGCGTTGCTCACACACTGCGCCAAGTAGACCATTGGTTCGTACAGGTCCTCGATTGCTGCCTGGCGCTCGTACACCGACTCTGCGCCGTCCGCAAACCGCGTCTTCGCTTGCGTCGGGACCGAATTCACCACGTCCGCGTAGTCCTCTGCAGTCGTAAGGCCAGCGAGGGAGCTGATCCAGTGGGGCGACAACGACGAGAACGTCTCCCACGGATGCTAGCAGGCGAGGAGTACGTAGCACGCGTCAGTTTCCATCACCACACCTTACGACACACACTCACGTGCTGATAGTCAGGACGTACGTGCGACGCGAGCAGCAACGCGTCGTCAGAGCTGTTCCGGCCACTTCTTGTCGCGAGCAGCAGCGCCTGCAGCTTCTTCAGCGGCTCGTACGCGTCACAGAGGAAGGTGACAGCGTTCGTCTGGTACCCGACGACACCCAAGACGGTCTCGTACGGCGAGAGCTGGAAGATCTGCCACGCAACGTCAGCAGCGATCGGCGGCGCCAGCACACTCGACGTCATCAGCGACGCTCCAAGTGACAGCGGCGACAGAGGCGACGTCGACAGTGCTACAGAGCTGTCGTGGGGTGGGTGTCGCGTCCAGAATGCTGGGCCTGGGTAGAACGTCTTGTTCGATGCGAACCACTCCACGTCCGACGGCACGGAGCCGCCGTACACGACGTGGGGCAGCTGCCCGTCGCCACGCTGGAAGCGCAACACGTTGCTGAACAAAGTGGTGCGTTAGGAGGTTACCCACTCACTCGTACACACATACTCACGCACCGAAAGTGCTGAGCCGCACGGTCAAAGTCGTCGTGTGCGGTCGCCTGTGCTGCTAGCAGCGCGTCTGCTGTTTTCTAGCGCCAGCGCATTCGATCAGGAGAGATATTCGTTGACAAAAGGAGGCACTGTGAGTCATGATGTCGTTATGGAGCTCTTGGACGAGGAAGGCTCGTCATTGGACGCACGAGATGCTGGAAGCCCACGTGCTCCGTGTCTCCCGGCGCCACCGCACCGAGCTCCACGTCGTAGTGCTCGGCGAGCAGCGCCTGTGCGTCTCTTTTGAGCGCCGCTTCGTCGCACACTGGCGTGGCTACTGCCGTCGCGAGCAGCACAGCCACCGCGAGCAAGATCAGCATTCGTCCTGGTTTTTCACAAAGTGAAGAAGGCTGATTATTTGTAATAGTACGTCTGAGAACGCGTTTGAGACGCCTGATGCCTCGTTGAAGTGCGCGTCGTTTGGAGCTCTTCACTCGAATGTGGGGCTTCCAGGCGCTGCTTGTGGCCAGCGGTGCGTCCGAGGCGGAGACGACAGCCACCAATGAGCTGCTGGGTCTCATCAAAGGCGAATCGCGACTGGCGGATTGGTCGCGCACCACCTCCTTCCGTGTCGTCACCCGTGACGACGTCGCGGCTGCAGCGCAGGCAGCTGATCGAGAGGCTCGAGCGGCAGCAGCCAGTAGCACAAGCGGTCGCGACAACGATAGCGAGATCTCTAATGGTGGAAACGCTAGTGGCAACGGATCACCAGCTGCTGAAATCGCGCTGGCAGGAAGCAGTAACAGCGTGGCGTTGATGTCAGAGGATGACGAAGTGGAGGTGGAGCTGACAGCTCGTGTGCTAGCTGACGCGTTCCAACGACTCGTGCGTCAGGACAAAGATGCGCATACTGAAGCTACGGCACGGCATACTGACGCAACTGGAGAGGCACTGGCAGAAGCGGACGCCCTGAGACGCGAGAGAGAATCGAACGCGTCGTCGAGTAGTGGACCATTGGCAGAGTATGCTGGAGCTGCTACGGCAGATAGCCTCGCGGCTGCTCCTGCGCGCATCTACTTGCTGGACCAGTACCCAGCGTCACTCGCTGAGCTGCAGGCGTTGCTGCACACTGGAGAAGCTGGCTGTGCGGTGCAGGGCGGCCTCCCTTTGCTGCAGCTCATCGACGGGCTGTTGCTTGTCGCAGACCCAACGAGAGAGCTGCGCGAGGGCCGCCGCAAGTCACTCGGGCTCGCAGACGAGCGCCGCAAGAGCGGGTCGCAGCGTCAGATCCTCAGCGCGATTGCCACGGCTGCCTTAGACGACGCAGTTAGCTCGGCGGCTACTGTGCAGCCGGTGTTTCTGACCGCGAACCCGCTAGTGCGAGAGAGCTACGAAGCAGCCAGCGTCGGGGGACTCGAGTGGAGCGACTTTGTGTTCGCTGACGTCCCGTGCTTGGCGGCTGCAACGGAGCTGAAAGGCGTCGCTGACCTCGCGAAAGAGCTGCTCGCGAGTGCAGAGACGCTGGCAGCGCACAAGTACGAGTTCAAGCGGTGGGTCGCTGCCACCACGATGGTTCAGATCCCCACAGCGAAGTCCTCAGACAGCGACAACGTACTTGCGATGGTAGAGCGCTACGAGCGGATTCTGTGTGGTGTCTACGGAGCGAGCGTAGGGGTCAGCACCGTGATCTTTGCAATGAAAGAGGCGGTCGCCCTCGTGGCGCTCGACGACAACGACGAGGGCGACAGTTGGACCAGCAGCAACCAGGTGTTCGTTGAGGAGTACATTGCGCACGGCGACTCTGCAGCCCGTCGTCTCACCATCGCGTACGCGACGTTCAAGAACGAGGAGACGGGGCCAAGCACCAAAGACTCTAGCTTTGCGGATCCGTGCTGCGTACTTGGCCGGCGAATCGACGACTTGGAGCGCGACATGTGGGCCATGAGCGACCTCCCAGGCGTTGGCAACGCTGGACGCAAGGGAATGCCGGTCTCGCCCTCCCTCTCACCCACAACACGCAGTATCAGCGACACGGAGCTCCAGACGTTCGCACCGTTCGACGTCGCACGAGTGCACTTGACGCGACAAGTGCGGCAGGTTGAGGACATGCTAGGCGAGTGCTGGAAGGGCAAGCTCCAGCCCTTGCGAGGCTTTGTCGAAGAGCTCGACCGGACAGTGCTTCCACAGCGACTGGCGCAGATCCTCAGCAACTTTCCCACGACGTTCACCGCCTACTACGCACCGACGGACTCGCTTCTCCTCGCGACACTCGCGGCGACGGCGCCTGGTCGCTTCCGCACAGTGAGCTGGAGTGCGAAGGACCACGTGCGCCACCGACCGGCATTCAAAGACTGGCGGAAAGAGCGCGTGGTGCCTGACGAGTATCTGACGCCGCGGACGCGTGAGGCGCTCGAAGCCTGCATGCCGCTCTCGTCGGCTGAGCTCACGCTCGTCTCGGAGAAGACGTTCGTGCTCTTCCCGTCTGACCAGAGCGTCGTCCGCGTCTATCAGACTCCGAGAGGCTACACGTGGCTCAGCGTGTACCAAGGAGGGTACGTACGTACGTCACCGATAGCGGCGAGCTTGCTTGCGTAGGAGGCCGCATGAGCTTTCGAGACTGAAAGTGTATCGACAATGTGTTGGGACGGGCAGCGACGTGTTCGGCTTTCGCCAGATGGCGTCGCAGTCGTCTACGCCACCTGCTCCGCGGCAGCAGCTCCAGTTCTGCGCGTCGTTCGACGACAACTCGCAGCTCCACGTCTTCATAGGCCCGATTCAAGAGAAGAAGCCCGACAGATTCCCTACCATCTCGGTCACCAACTCGTTCCCGACCGGCCTCACGGTCACTGCGTGCTCCGACGGCTCGATCGTCCAGCGCTACGTTTCAACACTGTCGAGCCCGTCATCTTCAGACGCTCAGAGCCGAGAGATCTACCGCTTGATCGTCGGGAGAGGCACTGTCGTGCGCCAGTTCGCCACTGGTGAGCGAGTCGTTCTGCTCGCGACCGGCGATGTGCGCCATTGCGCTCGTCGTGAACGCTCACGACGTTCTGAACAAGACGATACCAACGACAACGATGACTTGAACCAAAAGCCCGTGCGCGTCATAGACCCCGCGACGAACGCGCTGGTCGAGAAGCGAGCGAACGGCGCAGTCGTCGTGACCCACATCGACGGCTCGCGGGCGACGTACCACACCGACGGCACGCGGATGTTTACGAACGCGCGCAGGACGCACGTACTCGTGACGAAAGCCGGGTTCGCGGACGTGTGCGTGGACATTGTCGTCAACGTCGCGGCCCAGCGTCACGCGCGTGGCGAGCGTGTCGCAGTGGCGAAAGGCGGGCTCCGCACGCGGGTCACAGCCGCAGTCTACGACGGCACACGGATCCAAGTGGGGTACAACACCAAGGTCGTCGCGCAGGTGAACGGCCGCGTGACGACGTGGAAGCCCAGCGGCGTGTGCATCGTCGCGAAAGACAGCGGACGGGTCGAGTACCAGCCGCCGGCTGTGACGGCAGAGGACGACGCTGACTTGAACGTGACAAGCCATCGTGGCGTGTACTACTTTGACTGCGCGCTCGGCAGCTTTGACCTGTGCGACCACGAAGAGAACCGCTTCGCAGTGGCGTTCACCGACCGCGGGCCGCGCGTATCTGTGGACCTCGCTGGCGTCGTGAGCGATGCGGACGCTGCCAAGTACAACGTGGCGCCGATTCCCGCGACAGCGGTCGTGAACGACCCGATCGAGCCGCACGTGCTCGTCCTGAACGGCGATGGCACTGGCTGTGAGCTCCTGCGCCCACGTGACGTGGACGCGTTCCTGCGCCTCGTGGACACTTCCGACAGCTGCCGAGAAGTGTCGGCGGCCGGAGACCTCCACCGTGTCTTCTTTCAACCGCTTCCGTCGCCTCCTGTCGCTGCGACGGCTGGTGACGCGGAGCTGCACGCTGCGCTCCAGCGCCTCGCGCGTCCTGTGAACGCCGCCGTCACGTTCCTCGAGCACTTTTATACACACACGCCACCGCCGCTCGTCCCGCAGTTCACGGTCGTGCGGACGCTCGAGCAGCTTCCGCCGCTTTCAGCTGTCGAGGTGGACGCTATGGACACAGCGCTGCAGACGTGGCGCGACTGGCGAGACGCACGCGCGCAACACATGGAGCAATACACAGTGGCGGACCCGCGCGATGCCGACGCAGCTGCGCAGCAAGCGGCGGTGCAGCGGAAGGTCGTGGCCGCGTACAAAGCCGCGCGCGCACGAAAGAAGCTCGAGCGGCAGCGTGCACGGGAGGCGACACGAGTCGCAGCCACTGTGGCGATGGAGACTGTACAAGAGGGCGACGAGCCACACGCGGACGACCAGGGCGACAACGACGATGGTGACGACTCGGACAGCGACGGCGGCGACGCGTTCGGCTATTCGAGCAGCGACGCGAGTAGCGACGACCTGAACGAGAGCGCGGACGACCCCACTGAGCTACTATGGACAGCGTTCGCGGCTGCTGACGTCGCGAGCGCAGGACGGCTTTCCGTTGCGCAAAGTACGTATGTGAATAATGAAGGCCAAGGGAAAGCGGGGTCTGACAATCACTCTCGTTTTGGCTCAAACAGCTCGGCAGGCGCTCGTGCACGTGCTCGGCGTTGGCGTGACGACAGCGGAGCTCCTCGCTGCGCTCAAGCGCTTCAAGCTGCACGAGTCGGCGACTGTGCGTATGTGTGTGTTCGTTGCTTACTCTGCTACCGCTGGTCCACTGACTGCGCGGCGGCACGTGCAGGTGGGCTTTGACACATTCGTCGACCTCGCGAGCGAGTTCCGCAGTGACGACGAGAGCAGTCGCAATGGGGCGCCAGACGCCGTGCCAGCACTCGAGGGTCTCAAGAGCGCGCTCCCGCGACACCACGAGCAACATCAGCAACACCAACAACTGCACCAGCTGAGTGGGGACGAGACGCCACGCGCTCTCGTGGCGGCAGGCTCAGCAGCTGACGCGATCCGCCTCAAGGCCAAGACGCTTCAGCACCAGCAGGCGAATTAGACATTACCGATCCATTTCCTGCAGTGAAATTGCACACGTCCAAGAGGTCCTCTGTCCTCGAAAAAAAACATCTTGGCTCCAGTAAGCTCGCCGCCTCGACTGGCTCTGGCTCCCCTTCGATTCTGGGAACCGTCGCGTGGGCGAGATCTGGCGTCCAAAAATGCCATTCGCGTTTTCCCGCCCAAGCACCCCGAGTCGCCTCCCGTCTTCTCGTTCCGCTCGCTCACCCGCCACCACTCATCCCCACCTACTGCACCGCTACTAGCTAATAATGAGCGGAGACAAGCGCGCCGCCACCGACGCCGAGGAGCAGCAGTCGCCCAAGCGCCAGCGCGCGGAAGAGAACGGAGAGGAGGAGATTGACCCAGCGACGGCTGCCGAGACTGCGCGGCTGCAGGCGGTGCTCAATCAGCTTGCAAAGGTCGAAGAGGAGCTCGAGAAGGACGACGACAAGCTGGCGCGCGACATCCTCGCGATCGAGACCAAGCACAACAAAGCCAAGCGCCCGGCCTACGAGAAGCGCGCCAAGCTCCTCGAGGACATCCCTGGCTTCTGGAAGCAGGCGGTGCGTGTGTGTGCATGTGTGTGCTGGATGGAGTCTCTTGTATATGTGTCTTACGCCAACCCGACGTGTGTGCCTCGGTCGTCTTGTTTGTACGCAGTTTGTGAACCACCCGCTCATTGGCAACTTCCTCGAAGACAAAGACGAGGAGCTCATCGAGCACCTCAAGGCGCTCGACATTAAGATCGTCGATGACCTCGGCAGCTTCCGGGTCGAGCTGGTGCGTGTTGCGAGCGTCCATCCCCTTGGTGATTCAGTCTCTTGGCGTTGTGGTGGCTGCTGACGTTACGTGTACACGAACGAATGGGCAGACGTTCAACGAGAACCCGTTCCTGAGCTCGACGACGCTCTGGAAGCAGATTACGTTCTCGGAAGACGACGACGCCGAGCCGGTGATCACAGTCTCGGAGTTGGTGTGGAAGGAGACGGACGAGGCCAAGGCGGCGGTGGACCACACCCCGTTCTTTGAGGTGCGCACGGCTTCTGGACCTTATTGTGTGGGCTATTGAGTGCCAGTCGTGCTGACGAGGGGCGTGTCTTGGGTGCAGACGTTCCTCTCGACGGACGGTGGCCAGGACGTGGCGGAGATCATTCGGGACGACCTGTACAAGAAGCCGATCCAGTACTATCTCCAGGACGAGGAGGACGAAGAGTACGAGGACGGCGAGGGCGAGGGCGAGGGCGACGACGACGAGAGTGGGGACGACGAGGAGGAGTAGACGATGCCAAATAGAAGACTCTCCTGTGCGAGCGACTCGGACGCGTCAGTCGCTTGCATCGCAAGCCATCAGCACCCGTGTGACCAACAGGTCGCTCTAGCGCACTGTGCTCTTATCACCTTACAAAATGTATTGCTCCCGTACTTCCTTTCCTGCCTTCTCTCTGCGTGACCATCCTCTTGAACACACTGAACACACGCGCCGTGCATCGAATGACAATATCCTCCCCTCTCAGTCGCTCTTGGCCTTGCTCTTCTGGTACATGGCGCTCGGCAGCCACTTGATCGGGTTCTGGTTGTAAATCCCCCAGTTCGGCAGGACGACCTGCCAGGCGGAGGGCGCCCACAACAGATTTAAACGAGAAAGATCGTCAGCCGCGCATACCGTGCGTGTGATAGATACATAGCGGCAACATGCAGCCAATGCGCACCAGTGCAGCAAGGGTAGTGGCTGCGAGCCAGGCGTGGAATGGGTACGTGAAGTCCTGCTGCAGGTAGCCGTAGACCCACGCGGGCGTGCACACGATCACGAACACGAGCAGCATGTAGCGCTCAGCAGCAGCTTGGCCCTTGTAGTCGACCATCGCAGCAGTGGCGGCTCTGTTCGATCAAGAGTGTGTGTGCGTAAAATGGAGCTCCTCGGCTGGAATCTTGCTTGGAAGTGAGCTCCACGTCACCAAAGGCAACATGCGTTTTGATGGATTCAGTAGTCTGTTGACTAGGATCAAAAGAACCCTCACTTATCGCACTATAATTGCTCCGACGGAAAGCGGAGAGAAAGAATGGCAACACCTGCCACGATGCACGGCAAGCCTGCGGAAGGCATGGAGTGCCTCGCATCGATGGACGACATCACGGAAGAGGACGGCAACTACTGCGAGTACCAGACGGCGCCTAGCGGCGCGTGGCACCCAGCGCTGTTCGCGGCCGAGGTGGTGCAGCAACTACTCGAGACGCAGTTCCCGCAGTACGTCAAGGCCGTGCAGCACGCGGACTGCAAGGCAGAGCTGCGCCGGCTTGTGGCAAAAGGGCCACCCGTGTTTATCGAAGACAAACACGCGCTCGCGTTGCCCGAGGGCGACACGCACGTCTGCACGCTCTGGTTCGCACACGACGGCCAGGAGCGCAGCGCGAAATTGCACGGCGCACTCGAAGGCGACGCCCGTGACACGTTCTGGGCCGAGTTGCGCGAACTGCTGGACGCGATGGAAGAGGACAAGGAGGAAGTGCGGTGACGCGTTGTCCGCTGTCTCGAAAGACGCGCAGTAGTAACGACTGGACGCCAGTAATACACGAATACATTGCTTGTGTGGTCATGGTCGTCTCTGCTTCTTGCCTCTCGCTGTCGCGACGCTGGTGACGCGTTGTGCACGCGTGCGAATGCGAATGTGAACGCGCGCGTGGAATGCGAGTTCGCTGCTGTTAGAGACGCCAAGCGCCAGTAGCAGCGCACGTGGATCTGAGAGCTCACGGCCGTCGCACGTTAGCGTCCAGTTCCTCCACACGTGTCTCCTGTGCCAACAAAGAGCGCTATGAGGAGGTAGATGGGTAGAAAGCGAGTGACAGCACCTGATGATAGAGTATGACGTACCAGGAGAGGCGGCGATGACCACCGAGCGCCGGCTCTTCCGCCGCCGCCACGACCCGCTCGACCGCGCGCTTCACATCCGCGACGCGACTGGCAGCCGGCACCACGACGTCTGTTCCGTAGACAACATGCGGACGTTGAGTCATACTGTTAGATAGAGACGCACACACACGAGATACGCACCGAGGTATTGATTATCGAACCGCACGAGCCGTAACGCCAGCATCTCGCCCTCCATCGCTGCTGTTTCGATAGTGATAAAAACAAGGGCGACTTCCCGATCTTCACTCACAGGAGTGAAGACACAAGTGCCAGCACGATGTACGCTGCGGCGAGCGAGAAGAGCGCGGTCGTGCTGGAGATCGGCAGCAAGTACATCACGTGCGGGGTGTCGGAGGAGCGCGCGCCACGTGTTGTGCTGCCTTGGAAGGTGCGCTGCAGATTCATGAGCTCTCGCTGGTCCACCACACGCCTCTCATCCGCTTCCCTTCACTTTTTTACAGGTCGCTGAGCTCATGCGCACACCACACTCCGCTGCACAGTGGCTTGCGTTCCTCGGTCCCGCGCTGCGAGCCGTGTGCTTCGAGTGCGTGCTCTGCTTGCTCTCACTTGTTCTTGTATGCTCGTCTTCATTCACTCAGAAGACGCCTGCGTATGCAGCCACCTGCGCGTGAGCCCACTCCACCGCCGCTTCGTCGTGTGCGAGGAGCTCGTGAGTCCGCGTGCGTTCCGCGAAGCGCTGCTCGAGACGCTCTTCTCGTCGCTCAAAGCGGCGTCGGTTGCGCTCGTGCCCGCGGCCGTTGTCGTGCTCTACGCGACAGCGCATCACACGGCGCTCGTGGTCGACTGCGGCTGGGCAGAGGCGCGCGTGCTGCCCGTGTACAAAGGCATTTCCATGCCGCATCTTTACGCAAGTACGTACGTGCCGCTGGTCAGCTGCGCTCGGTAAGAAGCGGGACAAGCAAGTGGCGTCCCGTCATCATCTCCTGTGCTGACGCCACGACCGCCACGACGCAGCCATCCCGACTGGAAGTGCTGTCTGCTGCCATAAGATCGTGTCGGAGATGCGCGAGACGCACTCTGAATTCGAGGTCGCAGACGCTGAAGACGTGCTCGAGCGTGCGTGCTTTGCACAGCAAATGGTGCGGATGGACGATGGTCGTTCTGTTCTGTTCTATTCCGTTCTGTTTCGTTTCATTGGTCATCAACTGACGCTTGGGACGCACGACAGGAGCCGATCGCAGACATTGTCGACGCCGAGTTCCAGACGGCGACGAACGTGCCGCTAACGGTACTCGTGTGGGAACTGCCTGAAGGACAAGGACTGGAAGGCGTGTTGCTCATTCTTTCTCTTTCTCCCTATCCGACGCCTGTAGATCCCTGCGCGTCTCCGTACGGAAGCTGTCGAGCACCTCTTTGTCGGTACGAAGCTATCTACCGTCGTTCATGACCATAGACGAGCTGAAAGCTAGCCGAGCGTCTCGTCTGACCACTGACATGTGAGCCCACTTACAGGCAACGACGAGGACGGCGCGTCGATCGTGAGCGGACTCCTGGCGGTCGTGAAGAAACTGCCGGTGGATGTGCGTGCGGCGATGCTCGCGAACGTGCTCCTCGTTGGCGGCACTGCGATGATCCCCGGCTTTGCTCAGCGTGTGCTCGACGAGCTCCGGTTCGCGCTCCGACACGATAACGAGTTCAGCGGCCTCGCGTCGGCGACTGGTCCGTTAGAGGACGTCGCGACGCTCGTGACTCCGCACTTTCCACGGAATGTGCTGGCGTGGGTCGGCGCGTCGGTCTTTGCTGGGACAGAGAGCTCGAGGGCAGTGGCAGTGACCGCCCAGGAGTACGCGGCCAGAGACTACCGTCTCCCCGACTGGCTGTCGATCGCGACAGTGAACGAGCGAATGGCGTCCGACCCTCTTTAGTAGCAGCCAAATGGAGACGCTACGTGTGCTGTCGTGCGTGTCGTGTAGTGTGGAGTCGTGGCAGTGCAGTTCGTTTGGAAGGTTGAGGAGGACCCGAGACGTTTACCAGCCGAACCAGCGCTAATCGCGAACCATAGCGCTGGATACGGTGTCGCCATTGTTTGTGGGTGGAGGAGTGCATTCAAAGCTCGTAATCGTCCGTCTCGTGCGAATGGGAGCGCTAAGAAGGCAGCGTCGGTCCCTCAGTGCGCATCATAGGCTCCGGCTTGCGTGTTTGTGAAGCAGCACGGCCACCCACAGTGAGAGACAGAAGTCGGACACTCGCAGTGGTCGAGTGGCCGCTTGAAGCCACCAGTCCAGAGGTTCCAGACCTGCAACGGGGTTCGGAGACTTGTCGGACAGGGGAGGTTGTTGGAATCCGAGGTATGATGGACAATATTGGTCTGTCCACTTTCACCCATCGCGCACAGCGGTTGTCAGGTGGACACCTGGTGGTAACGGGGGAACTTGTGTATTCTTCATATGGCTGCTGGTGTTACTAGCGTCGTTTCGCTGCCCGCTTCTGGCTGCTGGTCGCTGCTACCGCTGAACAGAGTCGGCACGAGGGGTTCAGATTCCCCACTGGCTGCGCGAGTGTCAGTAGCTGCCACCACGAGCGCTACTTGCGGAGACCCAGTGGCCGCCCTGTTTCGTCCCACGGCGCCTTCATGCCTCCCATATCCGGCATCGCCTTGAGCGTCGACACCGCCGTGGCCTTGAGTGGCGTGATGTGATGGGGGAGCGACGTCTTGCGCGCCGTCTCCGCGAGCCGCGCCGCTTTCTCCTCGCCGCTCTTGGCGTCCTCTTCCCGCCGCCTCTCGCTCTGCTTGGCGTCAGCGTGCAGCCCGGTGCCGCCACCACCCAGCGGCTTAGTCTTCGTCGTCTTTGAGACGCACTCAGCGAGCGGCTGGTCATCGTGGTCGTCGTCTGCGAACTCGTTCACGACCTTCCAGAGGCTCAAGCGACGCAGCTCAGCGAAGCCACCCACGCCTCGGGGGTACGTCTTAAGCTGTACGCCTTCTTTCTGGAACGTAATGTCGGGGAAGTTGGTGTCCAGCAGCGGCTGCTCTTCCTCACTGCTCTCAACGTACACGTAGAACGTATAGTCGAAGTACAGCATTACGAGCACCACGCCGCCCATGTAGATCTTGCTCGCGATGGCTTCCACGTCCTGTGTCGCACGTCACCGCGCATTCTCAGCTCCCTCCTTCACGTCCACATCCGCACCACCACACACAGTCGGCCATTGGCAAGTCGCGCACCTTTAGGGCCGGGCACTTGTCCATGCCGAGCTCGAAGAAACACTCGACCGCATCGTCCTCGAGCCACTCGCTGATGCGACTCGCGCTCTCCCCGAACGTCCCGCCGTTCGCCGCGAGCGTCTGCACGAACTGCTCGGCCTTCGAGAGCTCGCCCTGGATCGCAGGCACGACCGTCGCGAGGTGCTCCATCGACGGCGTGAAGAGCGACGTCGCCGGCATCTTGGACACCTCGCACATAAACGTCTACCAACGTTCCACAAGGTTAGTCCGTCCGGGAGCTCACTACTCAGCACCCACGGCTAGCACGAGCCAGCAAGCGTACCAGTGCGCTCTGCTGTCGCCGCAGCATCGGAATGATGACGGGGATGTCCGGCAGCTCGAGCTTTGGGCCGAGGTCGACATGGCCGTTGTAGCACCAGTTGCCAAAGCGGAAGAGCACCTCACGCAGGCTTGGGCTTGCGCCGGCGTCGCTGTCCGCCCGCGGCGTTCGCCGGATGAGGAACGTCTGGTTGTACCCAGCGCCGCTCACGTCCTTGCACTGGACCTTGAGCGGCTTGGGCGGGCTCGCGTGCTTGCCAGGCTGCATGGCCTGCCAGAGCGTGAGCTTCTTCATGTTTGTGCATTCGTCGTCACGGTACGTCTTGAGGTGCACGCCCTGAAGGTGCGCGGAGAGGTCGGGGAAGCGCACGTCGAGCAGCGGCTGCTCGCCGTCGCCGTCCTGGAGCACGACAAAGAAGCTGCGCTGGTAGTAGACCACGAGCAGCACGAGACCGCGCACGAACGTCTTGCTCGCGACAAAGTCGACGTCGTCAAAGCACTCGTAGCCGCCGCTCTGGAGCTCAAAGAAGTTGTGCTTCGCGTCGCTCGCATCGTCCACCCACGCGAACTCGCGCGCGGCCTCCACGAGCTTCGACTCGACGCGTGCGCTCGCGAGCTCTGCGCCGAGGAAGTCGAAGACGTCGTAGAGCGTCTCGAGCGGCACAGAGTACGGCGACGTGGTCGGCATCGCCTTCCACTCGCACAGGTACTGGAGCGAGCCCTGCTGCTTCTGCAGCGCTGGGATCACAACAGGCAGGTCTGCGAGCTCGAGCGACGCACTCCCGAGGTCCACCGTGCCCGTGTAGCACCAGTTGCCGCACCGAAAGAGCACGTCGTGCAGGCTACTCGTGCTCGCACGCACAATGTACGTCTGGTTATACCCGTGCCGGAGCGCGACGACAGCCGACGACGGTGCGCTGCTGTCGTCGCTGTCGTCTGTCGCATGCGCCTTGGACGCGGCTTTCGCGCTGTTGCGGTCGTCACGGCTGGCGCCTTTCGCCTCCATGCTGTCGTCTGTGTGGCTTGCCTGTCGCTCAAGCGCCCCTCGACGAAGCGGCGAAGGAGCGAATGCGTCGAAGGGGTGGCATTCCTCTCCAGGGTCGGCGGCGGTTATGAGTGGTGTGGTACACTGGACAAGGAGAGAAGAAGAGAGTGTATGTATGCACACGGGACTGTGTCACCCTCTCAGCGACTCAGTGCAGCGACTACCACTTGTGTGGCTTTGCCCATGCGCCGGCCGGGGGCGCTTCTGGCGCTGGCTGCTCGTCTGCGACCGAAGCAGACGCTGCGACTTGTCCAGGCTTGGGGCCCCACGCATCGCCCGTCGCTGTCGCTGTTGCTGTCGTCACGGTCGTGTGCGTGAGCACTTCGGCGCTGTTGCCGCCCCAAGCAACCGTCGTTGTCGTCGTCCGCGTCGTCGTTCGCGTCGCCGCCACCTTTGGTACAAAGGCGCCTGGCTGCTGACGCACGCGCTTGCCACGCAGCAGCGCCTGGATCTTGGCCGCCGCTTGCCCCTCCGTGAGTGGGAGCGCTTCTGGGAACGCGGCGCCGATCTTCACGCGGTCGCCGCGGCCAAAGCTGAAGCACTTGATGTTGCACAGGTACGGTCCGAGCTGGACGTGATTCTCCTCTTTGCCGTTCAGGAAGCAGAGCGAGTAGAGCGCGAGCTCGAACTCAGGACTCACGCCAATGAGGCTCGTCGACACGGGCTTGAGCTCGCGCTCCCAGTTGAACTGGATCGTCACGAGCTGCTCGTGGTCGAGCGGCTCGGTGAACTTGCGTCCGCGCTGCTTTGGGCGGATGTGTCCACGGTAGTCGAGGCGACCGTGGCGCTCTTCGTTGTAGAGCTGGATCCAGTTGTGGCAGCCGCAGATCTTGCCCTGATGGGAAGGATGAGAGAGAGAGAAGGCGGGGTGAGAGGCAGGCAAGTCAGCCTAGACACAGCGAGTCAGCGTGGATCACGGAAGAATGACACGCACGTCGCGCTCTTCGCCGACAAAGACGTGCTCGAAGCCGGACGAGTCGTTCTGAGTCTGGCGGCGGTAGAGGCCGAACCAGAGGTAGTCGAGCTTGCGCTTGAACGCCCGCATGTCGCCGCTGAACTTGCGGTTCTTCGTGAGCCAGCTGCAGGGAGCGAATACACGCACGCGTCAGCGTACTCTCCACCCCTCTCCCCACTGTCATCCCCACTGCCACTCTCTTTCACTCTCACTTGTGCACGTAGCGCATTGGCGCCGTGTCGACGACTGCGTTCAGGAACGCGTTGTTCTCCACGAGCTCCTCCTCCGTCACGTCCTCTGCGATGCCCGTCTGGTGTGTCACCCGCCCAGTGGTGTGCGTCAGTGGACGCACACCCCACCCCACTTCATAAGCCAGCAGCCGCAACAACGGGAAGCAGATACGCACGCCACGCTCGTAGTTGTCCAGCAGATCGTAAAAGAGCTTGAAGGTGCGGCGTTCGAACACGCGCGGGTCCACGAACGTGAAGAGGCGCTCGCTCGCGTAGTCTCCGTGCTCCCACATGCTCTTGCCGTCCTGGAGGTTGATCTTGTAGTCCACGTCCGGCTCGAGTCTGCTCCCGCACACAGCAGGTCACTGACGTGTACGTGTACAACTGCAGCGTACGACGCACACGATGGATGGACGCACCGGTTGCTGTCAAGGGCCCAGAGGCGCGAGCACGCAAGGGATAGATCGCGCAGTTCGGCGGCTGCGTACGCGCATGGTCCGTTAGTTGTGTGGGGATGATGCTGTGGATGCTGGAGGAGGTCAAGAGGTGCAGAGGCAGTGGACGCACGCGTGGGCACAACGGAGGTCATGGCGGACGATAGGTGGGCAGCGTGATAGAGCGAGAGAGGAGTCAGGAGAGAGCACTTGTGTGCTGCGGCGCGAGTTGGCGAGTGTGAGAGGCGAGTGATCGGATCGACTGGCTTTTGACAAGCAAGCACGCACGTGGGTGCACTGTCACCCCGCTTAGGTACGATATAGCGCTGGAAGATCGCGAGGAGCTACTGATAGATGGCGGTCAGATGCGAGGTGCGTGTGCCTGCTGTTTAAAAAAGGTGTCTTTGAGGACGCTGAGTACTGGCAATGCGTTCTCGACCCACTGCAGCCAACACCTGATGAAGAGCTGCAGCAGCGCCAGGTGCTCATTACGTGGTCACCAGCGTCCAGTAAGCAGACGCAAGCAGACTCCGACTTGGAGTCCTGAACTGAGACACGGTTAAGATCCAGATGCAGCTTGAAAGATGAGAGTACCAGACACCTGCAGTTTGCTCCGCTCCAGTCTCAGTTACGCTTCGCTCCACGCGCACACGCGCACTTGGTACGCGCCACACCGCACAACCAGCTTATCTGGACCATCAATACGTTCCACCAGCAGGCAGCGCCACTGCAGCACGACGTGCGCCATTTTCATCCAAGCCTCGTCTCTGTCACGCGTCACGAAAGCCCGTGTCGATGTAGTGATGAAATAAAGGGAAGTGCTCCGATTCTTGTGGCGGCCAAAAATAATGTGAAACGATGGTGACGAGCAGCATCCCACACTCTCTCATCTATTCTCCTTTTGCATTAGATGCAATTGAAGTTTGCATTTCCTATACAAAGAGCACTTACTGCACCTACGCATGTTCATACGTCTCTATAAAACCATTCTTAGATCCGTCCCACGTGCCAACTTTGGACGTTATGGCCACGAGCGTTTGGACAACAAGTGGCGCTTCGACCTCCCGACCACCACTGCCATTCCGCCATTTCCGTCCTTGCAGGAGCACCGACCGCGCTCCCGTCCTTTCCAATGCTCCGATCCGCGCTGCTGACGCGGCGCGTCCTCGCTCGCCGCGCACTCTCCACCGCCACGCGCGCCATGCTGGCGGCGGACGGCAGCGGCAGCAGCGCCAGCGCCAGCGAAGAGGTGGACTTCTTGCCCATCGTGCCACCCGAGTGCTTGCGTGTGAAGACGCCCGAGCCCGCGGCGCTCGCGCGACCTGGGCCGAGTTCGTTCACAGAGATGTTCCGCATGATGTCGCCGTACATTAACTTCCACCGCGGTTCGACGATGGTGCTGCACCTGCCCGGGCAGCTCGTGGATTCGCCCGTGTTCAGCGCCGTGATGCAGGACATAGCGCTGCTCAACACGTTCGGCGTCAAGCTCGTGCTCGTGGCCGGGTCGCGCCCACAGCTCAACCGGCAGCTCGAGCTGCGCCAGCTCACGCAGCGGTTCGATTCGGGCATGCGCATCACAGGCCCCGAGGAGCTCAAGTGTGCAATGGACGCCGCTGGCTCCGTACGCTTCCAGATCGAGAGCTTCCTTGGCCGCGGGATCGTCAACTCGCCAGGCCACGCGCGTAGTATCAACGTGGCGTCCGGCAACTTTATTACAGCGCAGCCAGTCGGCGTACGTGGCGGCGTGGACTTTAAGAACACAGGGGAGATGCGCCGACTCAACACGGCGAAGGTGCGGGAAGCGCTCGACAACGGCGACATTGTGCTCATCTCGAGCATCGGGTACAGCGCGAGCGGCGAGGTGTTCAACTGCGTCTCGGAGCAAGTCGCGAGCAAGTGCGCCGTGCAGCTCGTGAGCGACAAACTCATCTTCCTGCACGACGGCGAGGAGCTCGTGGACTCGCGCTCGAACCAGAAGGTCCAGGACCTGATCATCCAGCAGGCGCAGCAGTACGTCGAGATCGCGGGCAAGGACCCCGGTGCGAGCACCGACTTCCTCACGTACCTCCGCCAGTCGATCCTCGCGTGCGTGAACGGCGTCAAGCGCTCACACCTCGTCAGCCGCCACGTTGACGGTGGGCTGCTCCAAGAGCTCTTCACGCGCGACGGCGAAGGTCTCATGATCACGCGGCACCTGTACGAGGGCGTTCGCATGGCCAAGACGAGCGACATCGTGAGCATCATGCGTCTCATCCAGCCGCTGCTCGACGACGACGTGCTCGTGTCGCGCAACCAGGAGCAGATCGAGTCCAACGTGCACACGTTCGCGGTCGTCGAGCGGGACGGGGCCATCATCGCGTGCGCAGCGCTGCAGCCGTACGAGAACAAGTTCGCCGAGATGGCGTGCGTCGCAGTGGACCCGGCGTATCGGAGCCTCGGCAAGGTGCGTATCGTGATGTGTCGTGGTGTCTGCGAGTGGGACGTGAGTGGCGTTGTGCTCTCGTCGACTCACTTGTCGTGTTGGGTGGTTGTATTCGGTGGTTATTGGGTGGTTATTGATCAGGGGAATGCGCTGCTGGGTTTCATCCTGCGCAAAGCGCGCTCCATGGGAGTCGACAAACTCTTTGTGCTCACGACGCGGACGGCGCACTGGTTCATGGAACGCGGCTTCGAGACCGCGACGGTGGGCGACCTCCCGCCGTCCAAGCGCGCCAAGATCGACCTCAAGCGCCAGTCCAAGGTCTACATCATGGACATCAGCTGCAAGCGCGTGGTGGACGAGAAGGAGCTGCTGTACCAACTTTCCTGAGATCGAATAGAAGTTTCCACTTCGTCGTCGTTATCGTCCCTCTCCATTCCCTCGTTTCAGCGTCACAGACTCTGGAGTTCAAGCACCAACACTGGTCGCCTGCTGATGTCGCTTTCGGGCCTCAACTTATGCTTGCAAGCATTTGTCTAGCTTACATTTTATATATGTCTAGCTTACATTTAATATTAAGCGCACGATAAGCTGTCGATGTTGTATCAGATTAAGTTAATTGACATATATTTTGATCAATGGAGCACAGGACAAGCGCGACAATCACACGCAAGTGTGATTGCCATTGAGCTCAAGTGTGCCCGAATAATACCATGAAAGAAGAGCGAGAGTCAGTGGCTCTCACTCACTCCATGGAGGCCACAACCGCGCCAAGCGCAGCCGTGGACGCGCGGAAGGTCGTGACGAGCGTGGCCTTCGCCGCTTTCAGCGCGGGGAAGCTGAACGAGCGGGCAACAATCATGTACGGCCGGAGTACCTCGCCGCACGACTGCCCAAGCGGCGTGTGGCTCACAAACTCAAACGGCTCAGCGACGCATGTGACGTAGAGGCGGTCGAGGAGACTGTGGCGGTGCGCGACAAACACGTTGTTCCGGTGCAGCCGGAGCGCGCCGTCAAAGCCGGAGCGGGTCTTGTAGCTGCAGAGCAGAAAGTTGCCGCTCAGCTTCTTCACGTGCAGCTCGAGCTCGTCCATGGGCGGAATCACAGCAGACGGGTACATGCCAAAGCCCTCCATCTTGACTACGTCGCCGATCTGCGGCTCCATGCCGTGCGGCTCGTAGTGGAGCACAATGCGCACTTCTCCGAGTGCGACGTCCTTCTGTGACTGCTTCGACTTCTTCTTGGGCTGTTGGAGCGGCGACTGCTGCTGCATCGTCGCGCTACTCTGGCTCGGAACCGTCACTGCAGTCGGGAGCGCGCCAGTGAGCGTGAGCCAGCGGTCCATCACGCCTTCCTTGCCCTCGAGCAGCGGCGTAAAGTCCACGACCGCGGTGCCAATGACTGAGCCGTTCGACATGCCGACGTACTCGGTCGTCTTGCCGGTGAGCGAATCCTCGTTCATGACGTCGACTGTGAGCTCAAAGCGCACGTCCGAGTGCGGCTCAGGCGGCGCCCGCTTGTGGTCGAGCTTGGGGATCTTCATCTCGAGCAGCTCCCGGCGCCATGACGGATTGTCGCTCGCAGCGACTGTGGAGCTGCGTACGCTCTGGCGCCCGACGCGGAAGATCACGTACGGGTTGCACGTGCGCACAAAGAACATGGACGAGCCAGCACGGAGTCCGCGCGCTTCGACGAGCCGGATCGAGAGCGTGCCTGCGAGTCCGTCCTGGTGCCCGACGTGCTTCTCGAACTGGAACGGCTCAAGCAGCGCGCGCTCAGTGGCGACCGAGGACGTCATGGCCATGGTGGCGCCTGGTGAGTGCGTGTGTGGTGCGTTCCACGAGATGAGACGAGCTGAGCTCTTCTTCGCTGAGCGTGAGCACGAGTGCGGCAATTGGGTGAGTGACGATGGAGTGCAACCAGGCGTGAATGTGCAGTTGCGATTTCTGAGCGAAGAACGACCGTATTCGTTAGAACAGAATGACATCGATGGTAGATTCGCAAAATTAGTCTTTGGTAGTGCAGTCTAGTACAAATGTTGGCTGATAGCGGATATTCTAGAAATAAAGTGAATTGAGTGAGGCTATTTGCTGTAGCTGGCTTCCACCAACCGTTCCAAGCCAGTGGAAAACGCAAAAACAAAGTCCAGCCCACTCAGCGAACAGCTCCGCGAGACACCAACCCCCTTGGTGACCACCACCGAGAGTCCACCACAAGCCCTCCACTGTGTCAAGGACACTCCACACGCTCACACACACGTCTAGAAGGACCCCAGCGCAATCATCATGGGCAAGGGCATTAACACCACGAAGGCAAGCGCCGACAACCCGAACCGGAAGTTGCCGCAGCGCCAGAAAGCCGCCAACATGCGCGACAAAGCCACCATCAACCGCCTCAACATGTACCGCAACAGTGGCGCGATCCGCAACAAGAAGGGCAAGGTCGTGGGCGGCACGCTCATGATGGGCAACAAGCAGGGCGGCCAGGCCATCACCGCGACGTCCGGCCGGATCCAGCCGGACCGGCGCTGGTTTGGCAACACGCGCGTCGTGGGGCAGAAGGAGCTCGACAAGTTCCGGAACGAGATGTCGCTCAAGGCCGCCGACCCGTACTCAGTCGTGCTGCGCTCGCGGAAGCTCCCGATGGGGCTGCTCCAGGACGCCGAGAAGGTCACGCGCATGAAACTGCTTGAAACCGAGAGCTACGACGACGTGTTCAACGGCAAGCGGACGCGCAAGCGCGCGAAGATCGCTGCTAACGACTACTCAGCGCTGCTCGACCGCGCGCAGGCCGGCGCTGACTCGTACGAGGCGAAGGGCAGCGACCGCAACATCCACGTTGAGCAGGACTTTAAGGTCGAGACGTCGCACGACGTGTTCAACAAGGGCCAGTCGAAGCGCATCTGGGGCGAGCTCTACAAGGTACTCGACTGCTCGGACGTGGTGATCCAAGTCCTCGACGCGCGGAACGTGCCAGGCACGCGCTGTGAGCACGTCGAGAAGCACATTCGCAAGAACGCGGCGCACAAGCACTTGATCTTTGTGATCAACAAGTGCGACCTCGTGCCGAACTGGGTGACGAAGAAGTGGGTCCAGAAGCTGAGCGAGACGACGCCGACGCTTGCGTTCCACGCGAGCATGAACAACCCGTTCGGGAAAGGCGCGCTCATCAACCTTCTGCGCCAGTTCGCCAAGCTGCATCAGGACAAGAAGCAGATCTCTGTTGGCCTCATTGGGTACCCGAACGTCGGCAAGAGCTCCGTCATCAACGCGTTGCGCAAGAAGCGCGTGTGCAAGGTAGCGCCGATCCCAGGCGAGACCAAGGTGTGGCAGTACATTACGCTCATGCGCCGCATCTTCCTCATCGACTGCCCCGGGATTGTGTACGACCAAGGCGACGACGAGGTCGAGACGGTGCTCAAGGGCGTCGTGCGCGCAGAGCGGCTGCCAGCGCCAACCGAGTTCATTGCAGCGATCCTCGAGCGTGTGAAGAAAGAATACATCACGAAAGTGTACCACATCGAGAGCTGGAATGACGAGTGGGACTTCCTCGAGCAGCTCGCGCTCAAGTGCGGCAAGCTGCTGCCGAAGGGCGAGCCGGACTTCAACAACGTCGCTGTGCAGATGATCAACGACTTTCAGCGTGGCAAACTTCCGTGGTTCATGGCACCGCCTATGAAGCCCGAGGAGATTGAGGCGGCTGAGACGGCGGCAGACGACGCGCCGATCAACGAGGTCGAAGTCGAAGTCGACGATGAAGAAGACGACGACGGCGAAGATGACGACAATGACGAGGAGGAGAAAAGTGCAGTGGACGTTGGCGACAACGACGAGGAAGAAGAGAAGGCGGCCAATTAGACCAGACGTCGCCGCTTGTGTGTCTATCAGCTGTGGGTTCACTCGGATGCGATGCGAGAGACAACAAACCGACTGCACACACACCACCAGCGAACAGCAGCTCCTCGTATTTCCATTTCCCGAAAGATTTATGAACAGTGATTTTTGATACCAAGAGTCCTTCCTCGGTCCGTCTTTGGTTGTGCTCAGTCGTCTCCTTGGGCAGCGCCTGACTTCCTCCGTTCCACTCTCAACGCCATGCGAGCGCACCAGCCCAAGGACGAGCCACGCTCACTCTTTGCGCGACTGGAACTCGCCATGGCGACACACCACGCGCTCGACGAGGAGCCGTCGCCGCCTACTCGCCAACACTGGGATCCTCCAGCCGCGCCGTTCGCCTCCACGAAGAAGGCACGGTTCACTGCTCCTGCGCTGCTTCAAACTGAAGTGGAAGATCGTCACGACACCATCAACGTTACCAACCAAGCGAACGAGACGAGCTCAGTGGCGACACTCGCAGATCAGCTCCAGCGCTTACTGCGTCAGAAGACGAACCACGACAAGATTCACGACGGCCAAGCCAGCGACGCCGATGAGAGCGAGCCGCCACCGAGCTCTCATCGAGCGCTGGCGTTGCAGCGAGCGCTCGCCAAGATCGGCTCGAACGAGAAGGACGAGCTGCTCGTGCATCTTTTGCAGCAGGCGACGTCCTACCGCGCACAGTTGAGTGAGGTCGCGACGCTCGGCGAGACGATCGCAGGACAGCTCGTGCACCAGCAGGTTCGTATGTGTATGCGAGTGCCAGACGAGCTTGGGAGAGTGGGCGGTTGATCACGGCTGCGTCTTGCGCACGGTTGCTTCCAGCACGAGCTGCGCTCGAAACACCGCGAGCAGCTCGAGCGGCTCCAGCAGGAGCTTCACAACGCCGTGCACGCCCACCCGCGCGTCGCAGTGCTGGAGGCCAAGGTCGACGAGCTGGAGGAGAAGAATCGGGAAAAGGACGAGCGCTTGCGGTTCGCGGTACGTCCGTCCGTCTGTCTTGAGACGTAGTCTTGGAGTCGAGAGAGAAAGAGAGAGGGAGACTCAAAGCCATTGCGAACAGGTCCTGAAACTCCAGCGCAGTCGGCAGCGAGAGAAGGAGCTCAAGCTGCTGCATGACCCGCTCTGGGACCTCTGAGAGCTCTCACGAGAGAGAAAGAGAGAGGACTGAACCCGATCGATTGTTACACATGCAACTTCGCCCCTTACACCCATCCACCCATCCACCAACCTCTCTCCCCCTACGACACTCTCTCTCGCGTGACTATGACGCGACGTGGGAGTCGGTCGTCGCGGTCGGCGGCTTGTAGCACTCGGGAATGTACTTGAGCTGGAACGAGTTGAACGCGTACTTGTCTTTGCCCGTGTTCGCGAGCACGTTCACGCGCCGCACTCCGCGCTCGCGCATAGCGGCGCACAAGTGCACGCCCTGCTTGACGTGGAACTTGTCGACGAGGATCTGCGAGCTCTCGAGCGTCACGGACATGGCCGTGCGGTCCTTCCCACTCTTGCAGCACGTCGTGCGGCCAGCGCCGAGCCGGCGGCAGATGTCGCTCGTCTCGAGCAGAATGTTCACGTTCTTCTTCTGCACGTGCGGCTTGATCGCGACGTTGAGCTTCACGAGGAGGATCGCGAGCTGCGCACTGAGGTGCGGCAGCTCAGCGACGCACGCGTCGTTGTACGCCGAGCCGGCGTTGTGGCGCGCATTGTACTTGACGAACGACTGGAAGACGCGGAAGTACCGGTCAAGCATCTGCACGCTCTCGTAGTTGATCTCGTCCTGTAAGCGCGTGTCGAGCATCGTGTTCGCGACAGACTGCATCTCGTTGATGCCTTGCGTGAACATGACTGCGTGGAGCTTCACCGGGTCGCCCTTCTTGAGCAAGTCGGGCAGCCCCGCAAAGATCTCGGACGGCAGCGCGAACGTCGCAATGACTTCGGAGCCGCTCGCAGCACTCGACACGTCGACGCACTTGGCGTACCGCAGCCGCGAGCGCTCGCCGCCTGCACTCGGCGCGAGCGCGGCCGTGTCAGTGACCTGGAGACTCACCGAAGTGTTGAGCCACTTGACGCCCTCGACCATGTCTTCGATCATGCCCTTCTCGTTCCGGACCGTGCTCAGCAGCGACTCGATGCTGATGAGGAACCCAGTCGAGCAGATGAGCTTCAGCCGGTCCATGTGCACTGGCGACTTGCTGTTCACAGCGAGCCCAAGCACCGTGAGGAACGCTGCGGACGCGACCGCGAGCACTTGGCTGCGCACCACGTCCTGGCGCTGCTCAATCTTCTCGAGCAGCTTCTCGTCACGCGGCGACTGGGCCGACGCGAGCAGCAGCCGCCGCAGCCCGCCGTCCTTGAACCCGAGCACGTGCGCGGCCGTGCACCCGTGTGTGATGACTGTGTGCACGTGCTCGTCGACGACAGGCGCAGATGCGGTGAGTGTCGAGTCGGCCGCCGCGAGCATCGAGCCGGTTGGGTGTCCGCTCGAGAGCACGACGCGCTTCGCACGCGTCAAGTGCACGTTCACGTTTGTTGGCATGAACTCTGTGTACAGGTCCTTCTTCTGCACGCTGCGCTTGAGCGAGCCAGTCACACCCGGCTCCTTCCCGTCCTCGAGCATCGTCTGCAGCTTCGCGCAGTAGTCCTCGCACGTACGATACACGTCGCGGAGCCGCGAGTAGCGCGCGAGCTGGGCCTCTGCGTCATGAAACGCGTCGTATTCGCTCTGCGTCTTGTGCGTCGGCGACACTGGCGCAGGGCCAAACTTGTGCTCAAAGTCGCTGATCTTGGCGCGCGCGTCCGTCATGTGCCCCTTGTTGCGCGCTTGGGCGAACCGGAGGTACGCGAGCGCGACCGAGATGGAACAGTGCGACGACGAGAGCTCCTCCGAGATGAAGACGTGGTTCGCCTCGGAAGACGCAACGTTGCCGCGCACCATCTCGTTGTAGCTCATGCCGCCGCTGCTGAGACTGATCGGCGTCGAGTGGACAAGCTTCTCGGACGCTGTCGTTGTCGTCTTTGTCGTCGGAGTCGCGGTCGGCGTCGGTGCTGGCGTCGCCTCGACTGGCACAATGTCCGTGATAAAGTGCCGCTTGGCGTACGTGAACGCGTGGCCGAGGTTGATCGACTCGCTCGGGACGATCCGGTCGAGCATGAGGAAGAGCAGCTGTGCCGAGTTGCGTGAGCGGTGGCACTCGAGCACGATCGTCGAGTCCCGGGAGAGCATCACGTCGACTGGCGAGATGCGCACAAAGCCGAGCGAGAGCTGGCTCGCGAGCACCTCGGTGCCTGGGTTCTTGAACGCAAAGATCTCAAAGTGGAGCACGTCTTTCGCGCCAAGAGGAATGCTGAGCGCTGCGTTAAAGTCCCGAGCAAAGAAGTCTGATCCACACGGACGCAACGTGAGCGCGCCTTGCATCTCTGTGCGCGACAGCTCGCGGGGCTCCTTCCCAGGTGCGACTGTCGACATGACGACGACCATGTGGGGCGCCTCTTGCAATCCTTTGCTGCCGACAGAGACGGCGAGCTCGAGCGACGGCCCCGGCTTGAGCGCTGGCAAGCTTAGACACGGCGCACGGGTCTGCGGGTGCTCGTTCACAGGGTATCCGCTTGCCGACGCCGACACAGACGCGTCGTGACTCGAGCGCGAAGCGGACGGCACGAGCCCAAAGTCGTCGCGTGGACGCATCGGCTCGTAGTCGATCGAGCGGGTCGAGAGCACACTCCCAGCGCTGAACGAGCGGAACCGGCGAGGCTTCGACGACGGCGGAATCGAGTCGTGACGCACCGCCTTCGAGGACGACGACGCCGGAGCTGCCGACGGCTTTGCCGCCGTTGGCGTCGCCGTCGTTGCTGTCGTTGGCGTCATCGTCTCGTCCATGTTGGTCGCGCGCGACTGGCGCAAGTGGCGTTCGCGGGACCGCTCCTCTTCTTCTCGAGCAGCGATGGACTCTTGCATCGCACCAGCGATCGCGACCGAGTCGGTCGAGAAGCGCTTCATCATCATCCCCCCGCCGTGTGGGCTGTCGCGGCCAGCAGCGTGGACGCCCACCGTGTTCTTGCGCGCACTACTGGGCCGTTCATCGAGGAACGAGCCGCTCGTCGCCTCGCTCAGCCGCAGTCCGTGCGACTGCCGCTCGCCCGACTGGCGCAACACGGACAGCCGCGCGTTCTCAGCTTCCTGGGCCCGGCGCTGGATGAGCTGCTGGATGTTGGTGATCCACGCATCAGTGGATGGCTTGCCCTGCTCGGCGACAAGCGTGAGCTTGCGCGTCTCGTGCTCCACGACAAACTGGAACGGGAACCCGTCGCGAGGGGTCGGCTTGACGCTCGTGGAGCCGTCCACTGTGATCTCGCCGAGCTTCGTGAGCTCTTCGGCCGAGTCGTAGTACGAGAGCACGGGCACATCACGGCGCAGGATAAAGTACCGGCGCCGCCACGTCTTCCAGAACGAGCCCTGCTTCACGAGGTAGCCGCTGTAGATAATGTCCGAGTCGGAGAACTGCTCGACGTCCTTGCCATTCACGTTCGCATTCTTCTTTGTCTTCTGGCTCCCGTCCGCCTTCTTGTCCTGTTGCTTCAAGTACGTCCGGTTCTTTAGCTTCCCCATCGCCCGCGAGCCTTCGTGCGCGTGGTAGAACTGGTCCTCAAACTTCCCACTCGCCGACACCTTGAGCTTTGGCTGCGAAACACCCAAAAACCCACCACCCATGTTTCAGTAAGTACGTTCACCCGAATTTAGTCCACATCTGCACACACACGCTCGCACCTTGACCTGCTCGCCGACAGCGCTGTTGTTGGCGTGGCGAGACGCCAGCAGCGCTGCGATCTCCTCAAACGGCACGTCGTTTGCCGGTGCATTTTCGTCCGCCGGCGCCGTCACGCTCGTCCGCGCGCGCGCCAGAGGTGGAGCGTTCGCCGGCTCCGCTGTCGGCGCCCCCGGTGTTGTCACGGTCGCCGCTCCTGTTGTCGTCGTCGTCGTTGTTGCTCCGACGGAGCTGCGGCGCAACGGAGGGCGCGTCTGCAGCTGCTCGGGCCCACCCGGAGCGTCATCATCGCTCTCTTCGTCCTGTGAGTGCGACGCAAATGTGAAGGCGGCAGGCTGACTCAGGCGTGGTCCTGCGGCGCGAGCGCGAGCCGCCATCGTACACAAAGGTGGGAGGTGGTGGGTTGGGAAGAGGCGAACAAGTTGCGCTCTTGATGAAGCGAACCAGCTGCTTTTCGCGCTGGTGGGGGCGGCAGCGGCTTGTGGCGCTGGTGGCGGCTTGCGTTCTGATCGGCGGATGCGGGGCGAGCAGTGAGGTGCTGGAGTGGGCAGGCGTACAGTGCAAATCGAGGCTGTTTAGCAGGTCTGTGATGTGAAGCTCGTCGCCTGGTTGGCAACCTCGTTCGACTCGACCATACGAATTTGAAGAGGTGTTGGGCAACGAGGACGCTCGTGTTCGTTGCCGAAAGAGGGTGATGGAATATCCAGCTTTTTAGATTTTGAACGGACATTTTCGGCAAAAAAACACAGCACACAGCGAACAACACAGACGCTCGCACAGCAAGGAGAACATCGATCGAGTCGAGCCTCCTCCGTCGAACAAATGCTGCGAGTTCATACATGCACAAGAAGAAAAGCCTGTGTGCTTGTTGTGCTGCTGACCACTTGACGTGGTGACAGTGGCTTGCGAGCCACACACAGTGACACCTCTAAAATCAGGAAGGTGTGGGTTTCAATCTGTACAGTAGGCTCTTTGATGGGGTGGACAAAAAAACAATGGGTTCACTCACAGTTAGTTAGTAACAGTTACCAAAACAACTGACGCTTTTCGCCCCCTACGTGTCCGTTTTTGTGGCGCCAGTTCAATTGCTCTTCGCAGACAGTCGACCCACGCAACATCAGCTCGACGAAAGCAGCACACGCACACCCACAAGAGCGCAAGATGGCAGACGCCTTCCTCGACCTCGTGAAGCGCGCGGACGAGGCACGCAGATTGCGAGACCAGGGCGACCTGGTGGCCGCCGAGCGCGTCTACCGCGACGTACTGGCGCAGCAGCCGGCCGCCGGCTTCGACGACACAGCCGTGGCGCTCGTGCAGAGCGAGCTTGGAGTCGTACTGCGGCGTCTCGGCGAGCTGGACGACGCACTCGCCACGCTGCTGGCGGCGCTCGCGGTGCTCGAGACGGCTGAGAGCAGCGGCGTTCAGAGAGACGACAGTAGTACCAATAATGGCGGCAACGGGAGCTCTCAGGACAGAGACGCAGTGGACACACAGGACGCGAGTGGGAGTGCTGGTGTAATGAAAAACACTCCGATCACGCAGAGCCACGTCACGCGCGACGAGGTCGCAAAGGTGTACGAGGCGCTGGGCGACTGCGCCATGGCGCTGCTGGTGCGGGAGGACGGGAAGCGCGTTTGTGCGGGCGCGGACGCCTGCCACAAGCTCACGTACGACGTTACGACACCGCTGCACGCGTGCGCGCAGTGCAAGTGCGTGTTCTACTGTGGGAAAGACTGTCAGCGCGCCGACTGGAAGCGCCACCGGCCACTGTGCCAGCCAGTCTTGCGTGGGCCGCCATGAGAGATGAGTGTGGAGCATGAAGGTGGATCTCTCTATCTTCTTGCTGTGTTTTCGGACAAATATATGGGTCTTTGTATGTGCTATGGCCATATCGCAATTATCTACGAGAGAAAACCGAGGGTAATCACTCACTTACTTTCAGTACCCACATACAAATCGACTGTCATACAATCTGACTGGTTCCCCACCAGCCATTCTCATGATTGCAATGTGCGCTGCTTGCGAATGGCGCTCCTGCTTGGCTCTATTCAGAATCTCGAACCCTTCGTTCCTCTCGATCCCCACCCCCCCGACTTCACGTAAGCAATCACACGATCCGCAATGCGATCCCATGAGGGACGATGAGCCGCATGCGCACGTTCTAGTGATGCTGACGAGCGAGAGAGCGTGAGTGGCGGCGATCACCAGCTGGCGGGCACCAGGCAGCAACTTGAAAGGCGGCGGCGGCGGTGACATGCGCAAGTGTGTCGTCTGCCTGCCTGAGCCTGAGAGCCAAGCTGTTGTTGTTTGCCTGCATGATGGTAGTCGCTGCCACAAAGCCTCCTTGTGCTTAAGCGTCGCTGGCACCGGCGCATGCGACTCTGGAGGCAAAATCACGGCCGTCTCGCAGGGCTTTCTCCTTCGTTCGGTTGGCTGTAGCACGCCGAGCGGAGGGGGTCGCACCGCGGTGGAGTGAACATGTCCTTGGCGCCTGCAGTGTCGATTAATGTGTGGTGTGTTTGTGGTCGTGCGTGTCGTTGGATGCCCGTTCGTGTGCAGCATGGTGCGAATGAGCGTGCTCGCCGACTGCCTTAAGACCATCTACAACGCCGAGAAGCGCGGCAAGCGCCAGGTGCTCATCCGCCCGTCGTCGAAGGTCATCGTCAAGTTCCTCCAGGTGATGCAGAAGAACGGTGCGTGCCGACATCTCCTGCGCCGAGGACGTCACAGAAGCGAGTCATTCTACAAACTCGTATATGCGACTGGGTGGTGGTCTCGGAACTAACTGAATTGATCGACTGCCACCCTCAGGCTACATTGGCGAGTTCGAGATTGTGGACGACCACCGCGCCGGGAAGATCGTCGTGGAGCTCAAGGGTCGCATCAACAAGTGCGGTGTCATCTCGCCGCGCTTCGACGTGACGCTCTCGGAGTACGAGAAGTGGATCAACAACCTGCTGCCGTCGCGTCAGTTCGGCCACATTGTGATGTCGACGACGTACGGCATCATGGACCACCACGAGGCGCGCCGAAAGCACACGGGTGGCAAGATCATTGGCTTCTTCTACTAGACGATAACGATGTGACGCAAGCCAGTTACGAAGGAAGGAGTGCTAGCAAGCGCTCCGCCTAGGTTTTCGAACGAACGAGAGGGGATCAGGTCAGCCCGAGTTAGGAAGCTGAAGCTGCTGGCGACGGCGTCTTAACAAAGGCGAGCCATTCTGGTTGATTCTTCTATCTCTTGTGTCACTTGTGGTTGTTTCAACATCGAGCGCACTGCTGGAGTTGGCCTGGAACAATCGACAAAGCACAGGACAGTTGTCGCCTCGGTGGGTTCTTGTATCATTGTGATGATAGCAGGGCCTGCACCACTTGCTCGTGACGTGGCTGGCGGTTGCGACTTGAGGCCGAACGAACGGCTGCGAATCTATTTCAAAGTCTCTCGACCAAGACGCCGACACGACAGGAAGGGGGTCGTCGGCGCAACAGCCGCTGTCTCTGTCTTCTCTGTGAGCCGAGCGGCCCGTGAATGCGCCGAGGCCGCTGTCGGACGTCGTCGTCGTCTCTTGCACCAGCCCCAGCATGCCCGCGCGCAATGAGATCCTGCCGCTGGATGCCGCTGGCCCCGCACGTGGTGCTCTGCCCAAACCCAAGCCGGTCATTCCCAAGAGCAACGGCAGGTCCAAGAGCACATTCGACGTGCTGTCGGCCCAAGAGCGCCGCACGCAGCTCATACTCGCCCAGAAGCGCCATTCGAACTTCCAGCTCTTCTACGCGCTCTTTGGGCTCGTGCTCATGGTCGTCCAGCTCGAGTACCTCTGGTTCGCTAACGCGACAGGGCTCGCATCCCCATGTCCCGTGGCCGCCGCTGACCAGTGCCCGCGCTGCTCCGACTCGCTCGCCGGTGCTGTGCCGATCCAGGAAGGCCGCATGATCCTCCACGCTCTCCGCGTGCTCATCTCGTTCTCGACAGCGATCCTTCTCTACTACGTCTCCCGCTACTACACCGCCGAGTTGGAGGTGATGAAGCTCAAGAACATTGTGCCACCACAAGCGACAGTGCTGAGCTCCTCCTTGCGCTCGAGTCTGCTCCTCGAGCTGCTCGTGCTGTGCGTCCATCCGTTTCCAGGGCTTGACGGTGTCGATCCGCGCTGGCCGAACCTCGTCGTCGCTACGAGTCTGCTCATGTTTGCGCGCATAGTACTCGTGTTGCGTGCCGTGCGCGCCCGTAGCTCGTTCAACTCGAGCAACGGCTGGTTCATTGGCGCGCTCACGAACGTCGACTTCACGCTCGCGTACTACGTGAAAGCCACGCTAAAGAACCACCCGGGCCGGTGGCTTGTCGTGTGCACGAGCGCGCTGCTCGTCGTCGCAAGCTACTCGCTCTTTGTCGTCGAGCGCTTTCTCTGCGCGTTCGTGTCGGACTCGTGCTGCGAGCCCATGGCGCTCGCCGACGCGGTCCTCACGCTCGTCATGACGGCGCTCACAATCGGTTTTGGCAACGTCGTGCCGCATACGAGTCCAGGACGGCTCATCACAGTGCTCACAGGCACGCTCGGCACGCTCTGCACTGCGATGACGATCGCGGTCATGAGCAACCACCTCATGCTCACGCGGTCCGAACACAAAGTGAACGCGTTCTTGAAGAAAGACGACAACCGGCGACTCATCAACGACCACGCGGCACGCACGATCCAAGCATTCGTGCAGCTCATTGGGTGCCAGCGACGCCACCACCACGGACTCAACTCGAAGCGCGGTCGCGCAGCGATCCACCGCAGCGAAGTCAAGCTCTACAACGTGCTGCAAGCGTACCGCGCAGTCAAGCGCCACGTGAACGCGCATGACGTGAGCGATCCGATGGACAAGCAGATGACGATGCTCGAGATGATGGAGGTGAACGTCGAGTACATCCGCACGAAGATCGAGGACTTGTCCGAGCTCTTCCACAGCCAGTCGGACCGAACCAGAAGCAAGCGCAAACTCAGCGCAGTCATGCAGTCGTCCGGACCAGGCGGACCGTCGTTGCTACAACAGCAGCAACAGCAGGACAGTCTTGCGAGGAGTGCGTCGTCGCGGACAAGCTTGCTCTCTGAGATAGCTCTGAACCACAGTGGCGGATCGACGCGGAGCCTCAGCATTGGCATGCCAGTGTCGAGCGGAACCACGCCGACGTCTGTCGTCGCAGCGGCGATGATTGGTCCAACGTCCCCACCTGTCTCGCTGCTCCAGAACACAGCATCAACGGCGTCTCCATCTCCGATAGTCGCAGCAGTCACAGCATCACCCACACCAGCAACCGCATCCGGTCCGTCACCAGCGACAGTACCAGCAGCGACAGCGACAGCCCCGGCGGACCGTTTCCGCTTGATGCCCCGTCAGAGCAGCCAGGGTCTACTGCGCTCCTCCGAGTACGACGACGCACCAGAGTGGGCGATCCTGCTCGAAACGACGCTACAGACGATCCTCACGCAGGTGGGTCGCGTCTCGAGCGATGTCGACGCCATCAAAGCGCGTGTGAACGACCACATCGCCGACGTCGACGCGCGGGTCTCGGAAATCGAGAGAAGCCTCGCCGTGCGGAGCGCTTTCCGCGAAGTTACGCGCGCAGCGTCCACGTCAAGGTTGTTCAAGCGCAACTCGTCCGATGCGAATCACGCGTCTGGAAACGCCAGTTTGCGCGAGAACGGAGCCGCCGAGAGCGCGTTCAGCACTCCGCACCAGCCTCCGTTGCTCTCCAACATCTCACAGCCCGTACGTGCCAGCCGACGGACTCTCGTCGAGCTCCGACGGCCGTCGATTCGCAACTTCCTCACGCAGAAAGACCTGGACGAGTTTCAGAACGGCGAGACGTTCGAGTGACTAGAGAGCTTCGTGTTTGTTCGTCGTAGCTACCCACCCACGACACACATATTTAAGCGCGCAAGTGCGCGGCCGGCAGCCCTGGACGCAGTCGAGTTCCTCTCTCTCTCTCTACCTTCTCGGTCGTCGTCAAGCTTCTTGAACCCGCCCACGATCGTACACAACAGATCAGCAGTGGCAAGTGAGCGTCTTCTTGTACTCGTGCAGGCTCTTGACGACCACGGGAGCCTCGTCCTCTCGGACCAATTTCTCGAGCGGCACAAAGTGGCTGCTCTTGCCCACAACGTGCACGCGCAGCTTGCGCGCGCCGCTGTCTGTGTCGTTCTCGCTGTTCGCAAACAGCCACTTCTTGTAGTACTCGATGAGCTCTGGCAGCGTGCACTGGTCAAGCACTGCGACGATCTCGCGGTCGGCGCAGAAGTCGAGTCGCCGGCTCTGGATCTCCTCCCAGTACCGGTCCGTCTCGGCTGTGAGGTGCGCATCCGGCCGCGATTTGTGTCGCTGGAGCGTCGCGACGTGGGCCGCAAACGTCTCAGCAGACAGTTCAAGCAAGTGGTGTAGGAACGAGTCGTGGACAAACTGGTCGATGCGCACAGCGATGTCGCCCGAGGCGTGCGACGCCGATTGCACCGCGATACCAAAGCCCAGGACGCCATGCGTGTCACGCACGCAGCAGGAGACTTCATAGCCGAGCTGTTGGATCGTGCGGAGGTTGTGGAAGAGCGGCTCCTGCATGAGTTGGTCAATCAAGAGCGCGTACGCGTGCTGCGCGTAGCCACACTTGCCGATCTGGTAGTACACTTCGACGGCCGAGTTTGTCTCCTCGTCGTGCTCGCTCATGTCCCGCAGCAGGATCCCATTCGTAGTGAGCGGGAGTTCGGTCGTGTGGGGTCGCGTCGGGGTCTTCGGCGGCACCGGGGTCTCAGGACTCGACGCTTGCAGCATTCGAGCACTCAGAATGCTCTCGACACTCAGCTGGAGCGCGACCGCGTCGTCCCGTGTGCAGTTGCCGTGGACGAGGCTGCGCACCGTCACGTCCCCGTCGCGCCACATGACAGCATCGCGAAAGTGCGCGACGTCGGCCAGGTGGATATCAGCGAGCGAGCGGATTTTGTCTTCGATAGAGAATGACGTGCGTTCGAGCAGCTGGAGCCGTAGATACCGCGCTTTCATCGACGGCTTGAGGTTCACGTTTCGGTACTCACGCACGAGCTCGTCGCGCATGATTGTGAACGTAGCAGGGAGGATCGGCGCGTCCACGAGCGTCTGGAATACGACCCGTACGAGTTCGCCGAGCGAGTCGCTGAAGCCGGCGAACGTGGCTTCAAGGTCAAGGTCGCGGATCGCAAGCTCAAAGCCGAGGTTGGCATTGTTCGCCTGGTAGTGCACTTGATTGAGCGCGTCGTTGACGATTTTGACGTAGATCCGAGCGCAGACGTAGTCAGCGACACTCCGAGTGATGGCCGGGAGGCAGAGGAGGAAGTTGGCGTTCGTCTTGGGCACGAAGAACGCGTCATCCTGCTTGAACCAGAGCTTGCTCAGATGCGTAGTGCGCACGAGGCTCGGAGCGGAAGCTCGCTTGCCACTGGAACCGCCATCGCAGCTCTGATCGCCACTGTCGGCGTCCGTGTGTCGGATGATGTCAAAGTTCGTAGGCATGAACGGGTTCCGGCATGGATCGCGCAGTTCATACTGACCGGACGGCGTCTTCCATTGCTCCAGTACTGCGCTTGGGATCGGTGAAAGCGAGTACTTGGCGCCAAACCACCGCTCTGCACGCCACTCGGTCTCGTGCTCGTCTTCAAACAGGTGCGACAAGACCACGACCCGCGTGTTCTCCGGCGTCATGTACGCCAAGAGCTTGCGTGTCTGTGGCTCGTCGAACTCGCCTTGGATCACGTCATAGCGCAGCAAGTCACGGCGGTCAACGCCGTGGCGCGTCTGGAGGAGGTGGCTCATGCGCCGACAGACGTTCACTGGTTCGAGCTGCCCCTGGAACAGGAACGCCATCTCACTCGAGGCTTTGAGCTCGTCAAAGATCCACGGCTGCATCCCACTCGGCTGCGTCGCCACAAACGCGAGGGCGTCAAAGATCACGTGCACGACGTCGTCCCAGTGCGCGACACCTACGCGAGTGAGCGTAATGCCGACCTCAAAGAGACTGCCGAACGAGCCGAACTCGTACCCGTCGTTCTCGGAGATCCCGACCGTCACGTACGAGCCCCAGCCGCGTTGTTTCAGGACTGCAGTGATCGAGCCGTCACCTTCGTGGCCAAGCGCGTGTGAAAGGTACTCCCATGGCTTCTGTTTGTAGCTCGTGAGCAGCGGCGGCAGCTGCCAGTACACGTGCATGATGTGCATCTTGTGGACCGGGACGACCTGGAGCAGCGCTGGTTCTTGTCCCACAGCGGCGCCAAACGGCACGGGAGACTGTTCGCTGCCGACCACACTCTCGCCGATTTCATCCTCACCTGTCAACGGAGCACATGGGATCTTCCCAAACGAGCCGAGGACCCACTGCTCCATGTCGTCGAGCGAGTCCTCGCCGTACACACACAACTTCATGACGTTCGGCGCGTAGTAGCGCTGGTAGAACGCAATCATCGCGTCGCGGACGTCGACGCCGTTGGCAGTCGGGACTGTCTCCAGCGACGCACGGTTGCCCCAGCTGAACGAGTCGTACGCGTGCCCTGGCGTGCACGTCTCGCACTGGACCTGCTGGAGCCGGACGTAGTCGTTCTGTCGCGCGCGGTTGAACTCGGACTCGATCGCCAGGAGCTCCCGTTCCAACGCCTCGGGCTTGAAGAGCGGCGCGAGGAAGAACTGCGCAAACATGTCGAGTGCCGGCTGCAGGTGGCGGGCGCCGACTTCGAACAGGTACCGCGTCGACTCACACTCGGTCGCGCCGTTACTGTAGCCGCCGTGTGTAGCTAAGAACGCTTCGAATGCGTTCTCGTCCGGGTACTTCTCGCTGCCCATGAAGAGCATATGCTCCAGGTAGTGCGCGAGGCCGCGGACATTCGGCGGGTCCGCCATGCTCCCGACACCGACTGTCAAGCACGCGGCTGCGTGGTGGGTGTTTGCTGGCGCAGCGTCGCTCTCGTCGTCGTCATTGTCGGTTCGGTCGTCGTTGTCACTCTCGTCGTCACTATTGTCGCTCGTCTCGCTAGCAGCGCTGAAGAAGCTGTAGCGACGGGCGCGTGGGTTGCTCGGAATTGGTTCAAGCTCAGGTTCGAGCTCCGGACTCGCTGTCGTACTGAACGGGTCGTTCCGCACCAGCAGGACCTCGAGGCCGTTTGGGAGCGTGACGACGCGGTAGCGCTTGTGGTCACCTGGTGATCGGAAGGCGTCAAGCGATAAACTCGCTGGCCTTGTGGTCGCCATGGGACGGTGGTGATGTGTAGGCGAGTGGAATCAGTGGTGAGCGCGGGTGGGTGTGAGGTGACAGGTTGACGAGTGATGAGGTGGCGACGGGCCCACTGAGAAGCACTCGAGCCGCATCGAGACATTCTCGAGCGAATTCAATGGTGCTCAGCCTTGATGTCTGGAAACGTCCTCAAACCACGTTTGACTAGACATTCAATTTTGACCAATACGAGCTCTCGACAAGACAGCGAGTCCCAGGCAAGACATACAATACACAATGGACGATGGAGGCCCTCACTGACGAAACTCAGTAACTCAGCAACAGATCGGGCTTACCACAAAAACAACTGTGATGCACACTCATGTCGGCCTACGCAAGACTGGCTGATACAGTCTCTGCCCTGGGAGCTCCCGTTGTCGGATCCGTGTGGGCGGTAGGCGGAAATCGCGATGTGATTGAGCTGTGGCTGTTTCGAATTTCTCTCTCGCTCACTGAGGCTTGCGTCTCACTCAGAGCAGCTCCTCCTTCATACTTGAATCACATTTAACACTCTGGACGAAAAACCTGTGCGTTTGGCTGGCCTGCTTGAGCTGCTCCCAACACTTCCCCCACAAGCCGTTGGGTCAAGCGCCTACAGTACAACAACGACTGCGCGCTCCTAGAGCGCCATTCCGCATACACCAATCAGCTTGCGCAGGCGTTCGAAGCTCGGTCACGCGAGCGCCTTCGCCAGGCAGTCAGCGATATGTCACGACCGCGAACGGACTCCACCTCGTACTTCACACACTACATCTTCTTACAAACGTAGCGGTACTTCTTGTGCACATACGTGGCCGCCGCGCTCGTCCGCTCTCTCCGCACTGTGCGAATCGCCGATGTTGTTCCTGTAAACCTGGACTGCGCAAGCCGGTCGCACCTTAAGCTCTCCACCAGCATTCGCACAAGTTCGGTATTCATCGTCCGCGTGTTTGTGGTGGTGATTTCGGCAAGCGTGGTCATGCCGCGACGACGGTTTGCTGCGTACCTATCCACACCACAGGGCATCCCTGAACCTTCACGACGGCACCGGATACCGATTTGCGTGTTTCTTCATCGCTGCCAGTCCGCGTCCGCGCAAACGCAGATCGCGGGTTCGCTACTCTTGAGTCAAACGCCGAATTTTGCCGTGGCCTGCAGGAACGCGAGCACATGAAAGCTGCAGCCAGGTTCCATTCTGTTCGATTCTCTACTCGCTTCGCCAGCCGCTCGACTGCGAACACCATGTCGGGCGTGTACATGTGCTCAGGTACGGTAGTCCACGACGATTGCTGCCCCCCCGTCGCCGTTCAGCTTTCCGCCGTTCGCGTTCATCTTTGTGCAGGGCGCCGTCGAGATAGGCTTCATAGTGCATCTTTCCATGCCGAACCTGCGGAGTTGCTCGTTCGTATACGACTTCTGCGAGATAAATGTACCCTTGTTGTCGAGTCTCTCGAACTTCATCCCGAAGAAGCTTAAGTATCCTCAGGATAATAATGGCGAAGCGCTCTTTGAGGATTCGCTTGACAGCTGCTGCTTCATTGTAAGGACGCGGGCGGCTTGGAGAGGAAGCGATAGAGTGCCGACGGAAGGTGGAGGAAGAGAGGCTTGTGTGGTTGGTGGTGAATTGAAGAGTGAGTTAGTTGGCGGCTCGTGCGCCGGCAGCGGCGGCGCCTTGCCAAG